>JBBMOY011724732.1:0-13437 GCA_037951405.1 Platydemus manokwari | reverse complement strand
ACAGTGTAATATTTCTATTAAAGAACTACGCCTACTAGAGTCAGATTTTAATAATAATTCTTTAAAGTAAATCATGAACAAATTTCAAGTTTGCATAATTTCTGAGCTCTTTTAAATAACATGTCTAAAGTAATATTATTTAACCTACCAGGACATAACGATATTGAGAGATAGCTTCCTTGCTACCTTCCCAGTAATTATATTTATTCTTAATAAACGTCAACAACAACAAAATATTTACTTATTAAATATGGTTATTAACATCCTGTAGAGACCACTTCATGCGATTTACTAATTTTTTTCAAGCTGACAAGAATACCGAACGAAAACCTAGAAAATTTTATGAAATTATCTTTACTATAGTCATTATTAAAAGTACCATTAACGAAGCCGATGGCTATTTTTGAAATTACTAAATCAATCTTTCCTAAAAATGTTTAACGGAACCATATTTTACAAAATTATGTCAACATTTCAACATTTAAACGATGGCACTGCCGCTAACATAGCAACGACGCACTTAAATGGATCCCTCATGTGCCGTAGAAATACAGACTGGAGATTGACATCGAATAATTCATCAAAAGCTATAACGGATATTTTCATATTAGGAAGTTCACCAAACTGACGCAAAATTTAGTCTTATTTGATCTACAAACTAGAGCACGATTGTTGAATATAAGGCAGTCTCAAAGGAGATTAACGGATATGAGGAAAGGTTGTGAAAGGTCTTTGTTAAAAAATTATTGACACAAGAATGGATGGAAGCTCTTCAGTGCCGAAGAGAATCAGAATCGTCAGAAGTGTTTTTCAACAAGATAGAACAAATGGCTAATGATTTTATTTTAAGTAAGTCGACCAAAGATGATCTTATCGCATTCCTAGCGGTTCATTGATCAGAGGATGAGGAAAATTGAAAAGGAAATTGTGAGAATATAAAATTGAATTCAATTTGAATTAGTATAGAATTTAATTTATATTGAATTTGATTTTAAATTGAATTTAAATTTATATTGAATTTAATTTGGTATTAAATTTTCTTTATTTTTTTAAATAATTGTCTTTAAAATAGAATTGAATGTCGAGTCTTTTCAGTTCGTTTTCGACGTGTTTTTTAATAAAATAGTAGCGGCTTACAATAAGAATGAATTAGAATGAAATTAATCCCTCTTTTATATCCCACTTTCTTCGCAGCGATGAAAATAAATTAATTAACTAAGTCAAAGATTCCCACACGAAATCCTTAATATCTGAAATAAAAAAAATTAATTACGAAATTTAATAAGTTAAAAACAAAAATTTTTTTTGAAAATAACTTTAAAACTCTATCCCGCTTTCTCGCGGTGGTATCTAAAATCAATACTTGTATTAATAAACATATTGATAAATTGATGATTATATTGATGTTTTTACAATGACTAATCAAAAAAGCTTAAAATGGTCACAAATGGTCAGTTGAAAACTTATGGAAATTGTTTAAAACAGTTTCGAATAACTTTCGTTCAATCTTTCAGTTTATTTTAATCGTTATTATGTTTTCTGTTCTTAATTGATTGATATAACTGACAGTTATTTTAAATATATGTATTGTATTTCTCTGTATTTTTACCTTGATTATTTATTATATTTACTCATTTATGACCTGAATTTATGATTTTCAACATTTCATTTTTAAGAATAATATTCAATTTAGAACTACATTGATTAGTTCAAAAATAAGAAACAAAGATAAATCAAATGAGTATAAAAGATAAAGTAAAACAGAATAAACAATTAAAATACAATATAAAGAATAAACAAGCTAAATATAATGTGATAATAACCAAAATATAACTATATAAAATAAAATTAAAAGATATTTAAAAGAATAGAATTAAACTACCATTAATTAAGAACATGACATTAAAAATAAAATATTTAAAAAGGTTAAATTAATAAATAATTATTAAGGTTAATAAAATAGTGCAAATATGGAATTTGCAGATAATAATAAAGATTACCGCTCACATCCGGTAATTAGAATAAATAAATAGGAAGTTCATTCTGTAATAAGTATGATCAACATGATGCACACAGAAGGATGTACATGGTGAAAATAAGTATATAAAGAGCGAGCTTACTGTTTAATTTCATCCATTCAACAAGAAAAATCAAAAGTAAAATGTTATTTGTTGTTGTAGTAGCTTGGCCTGCAATTGTGTAGTTGTATGGAATTAAAAGTATCTTAGAAGTAATTTGTTTAAGTATTAGCAGTGCGCTAATCTGTATAGTAGAGAATTATTGTGTAATATTAGCCATGAGTAGATTCTGAGCTAAAGCATTCAGAAGAAGTATCATGACTTTAATGAACTTCTGATCCCTCAGTGTTATATATCGGTGTAAAGTGTCCTATAAATATAACTTAATCAGAAAGTTGTTTTTACGTAGTGCGCACCGGAATTTGAATAGTAGTTAAATAAGTAGGATAGGACCGAGCCGTTAAGTTAGAGTAGTTCCAAACTTAACAAAATTATATTTTCAATGATATTGGAATTTTAAAATACAATTTTTGGAAAATTTTATGAACAATTCAAAATCGATTTATTATTTCGATTTATAAATAAATTAACGACGAAGAAATTGTCAATAGAAATTAGAAATTGCATTAGTAAAAACCACTTTAAATGCAAATATAGTGCGAGATAACTTAAATCACCAAGCTTCTTGGTTAAATTGTTCATAGAAAGAATAAAATAGTTATTATTATTGTAATAATAAATAAACCCAAAAGGAAGGATAAGCTAATAATTAATTCCCTTAATAAAATATCAACACGCATTAAATAGAAACAATCAAAATTTATTTTACCTTGCAATGAAATAATCTATTCATAAAATTCTATTGAATATAATAAAATAATAACCCGTATTTAACTGGACAATAAAAACCCATTTTCAAAATATTCTATTAAATAAAATTAGAAATAGAAATAAAGAACAATATTGTAAGAACAATAGCCCGGAATAAATTAAACGATCCCATTGAAATAAAATAATTTGCTTGCATTATTAAGGAATTAACCCTAAAATAAATAGTATAAATAGGCTAAAATAGTTAGTTTCTTGAACCGCGTGTTACAATTAGCAAGTTCATTATTAAAACACTAGGAATAGTTAAATTATTCAAAAAGGTCGTAAATAGAAAATTCATGTGCGTAAGCGATCAAGCTATCCACATTCCTCAAGCATCTTAGACAATTATATACCCATTGGAAAATTGGAAGATCAATCTGATATTAATATTGTTTTGTGAAAATTATTCAGTTCTACATCATAAGAAGAACCGTAAGATTCAGTAGTTTTGAAATCATCAGCTATTTACATTAACAACAACATACTCTTCATATTTATCGTGTTTGATCCAAAAGCTCTTGCGAAATTGGTTTGACTCCTCTCGGGGTCGTTGGGTAAAATAATAGTATTACATTATTACAATAATATTATAACTTATAATAATAGTGTAATTAAAGAAATGATAATAAGAATAAATTAAAAGTTAATTAAGAAGCAAAATGTTTACAAATTTTTTCGAAGAACTGACTGATAAAAACTAAAAATAGAACAACAAAAGAAAATATATCAAAATAAATCGCGAAAATAGAAATAAATTAATAAATATACTAAAAATAACCAATATATAATAAAAAAGATAATAATAATATCTTAAAATGGTATAAAAAATAATTAAAATAAAATTAGAAAAATATCAATATATAAGCGGTAATTTATTTATTAAGTTAGCTCCTAAATTAAAAAGAAAAATAAATATCGCTCATCTAATGATAAAAATTAGATTTCCTGTAACTATTAAATCAGAAATTTTAATTTATCAAGAAACAATTAATTCGCCTAATCAAACTGCCAATTTTAATAGACTAATCTTTCACCGAGAAAATCAATTGCTAATCTCTTCGAACTATATTAGGATTAAATCAACGTATAAGAAGAGAAAAACCTAAAAAAGAAGTAGAACTATCGAATAAATTAACAAAAAGTGGAACCAAATAAAACTACTATTTTTTGTTCAAGGATATTAAAAATTGATCAAGCCGCTTTCGTTAATTCGTGGAAGATTAATTCACTTCAGTTAATTAGTTTGACCAAATATATTTAATATATTTCGGTTCAAGAACACTAACAGTCAAACGTATAGTGGTTACAGTGCCACTAGAGCTAACCACCGACAAAATCACTGATAATTCTTACGATCCTAAGAACCCAAATAAAATCACTACTTTATTTAAACAGTCTATCAAAATAAGAAAAAGTTATCAACTTAAAAGCGTTCTGGTTATTGGCTAGAATAATAGATAAATTATCTATTATTAAACATTATTTTTAAGACATTTGTAAAGATTGTCATTTCAATTATAATACCATTTATCTTATTTGTTATTTATTAGCATAAACTCGTTCATATTTTTATACATACATCTTTTGGAGTCAGGTATTCTATAAATAAAAGAGCTCAATAATATCGGCTGTAAAGTCATAATAATATTCTAAAGTTATCAAATTAAAAGCATAATCTTAAATTAGAACACTTTTATTAATAATTGAGTATCAGTAAGACACAAGACCACTTTAACCAAACATTTCATAAAATTATTCTTTTAATGATATAATTACATAATTTGGCATTGATTTAGAAATAAAAATAAAAAATAAATACAAATCATTGCCGAATTTTGTGAATAATGCTCGTTTTTGGAATAAATTATCATCACAGAATACATAGTGAGTGAAAATAACAGCCTACGAATTTATCGACGATTAAACACTGTCTGATAAAGCAGACAGAAATTCCGTATTGAAGACCGTATACCAATCAATTTTTCAAAATATTGACAAAAATCTATTACAACTATAAAGGTGGTGAAATGACAACGAATTTTCGACTATTATATTACTAACTATTAAATAAAACAAATGATATGAGCTTATTATGATTCCTCTCTCGTCCGCAGTATCGGATATCATTGTTGCCATTAGTAAATAAACATTTATAAATAAATTTTATATCTAAAAAATTACTTCACTATCTGAATTCTAACTTTCAAACTAGACTAATGGCCACTCACACTCTTTGTCAGTGCTTAAATCCTGAATGACTGATTGAGCCAATAGCAGGATAACACTAAGAATCTCCAACACAATTAATTTTAATTTGCACTGATTTTTCTGCATTTTGGCTTTCAATGCCAATTAAAACCAACTCACTCATTTTTAAAGGTCAATGTAATGCTTTACTATTATACATCGAAAATGAAAATACACAAATCATTTTGTGAATATTTGACAAATCACTGATCAATCAAATGATAACATCAATAGACATCGTAAGAAACAGTCTATAATGTAATTTACCAATTCGTTCACTACTGTAAATTTACAGATAATATGATTGATTTAGTTAACAACCTTCTTTGTTATCATAAACATTTGTGCCTGTGAAGATTTAAAAAATTAAATTTAAAAGATTTTATAAAATGATATCAAAGATTTTTATTTGTTTTCTAGGATAGATTTCCATAAACCCATTTGAATTTGTACATGTATAAATTTATCCGAATCTGGAAACCCATTTGAATCTTTATAAATAATAGTCCAAAATAATAGTGTCCATGAATTGCCATAGACATCAATTCAATCATTCAACAGACCTTCCAACACAACAAATCCATATTAGACAAATTGATCAAATTCCAATTTATGACTAAAGTTGGTAAAGATAAAAACTGGATTTTGACTTTAATTTCTCAAATAACATTTCTCGTCTGTTTATTTAATTTGATGTGTATATCTGGCTATTTTCCTTTAATTATTTTCATGAGTTTTAAAATATATGTTTATAAAACTATCTGTTCGATATAATAAAATAACTTTATAAATTGAACAATTTTGAACAAAGCAGAATGTTATGCTTGGGCTTTATGTTCATTATTTTTTATTTTAATCTTGATTTTATCTTAATTAATCTCAATGAGTTTTAATTATTTCCACAGCTATAGAAAAAATTGAAAAGTCTACTGTAATGGAGCAGTAAATACAATGTGCTGATCAGGATGGAGAAGACAGATCAATAACATAAAGAACAAAGTTAAAGAGATAGAGAAAAGAATGGAGGTCAAGAAAAAAATAAACAATGGAAGAATTTAAACAGATAAAGAAGTCACTATTGAAATGTGGAAGCTTCTAACTTATAACAGAACTGTTTTGATAAATTTTTGTTAACTTGACTATGACTTAAACAACGAGGATAATAAATCTAATTGTAGATGATTATTATTCCTTTAAGATGATTAATCAACTTATACTGTAATGTAATAATATGTATCAATGTATATCGTAATGTAACGATTTTTATGACAAATTAGTGTCAATATTGTTAAAGTGTAAAAAGACAATTTTTATTCATTACTGTCTTGGAGCAAGAATTGTTGAATGATTAAAAGAACAATTGTACTAAAAGTTATACAAAGAACTTTTAAATACAAATTTAGATCGAATTTTTCTTAAATAGTTAGTGCAGTTTGTAGAAATAAGCAACAATAGTTTTGAATAGAATTTCTGTAAATGGATAATATAACGATGAATAGCAATAATTTTCAATACTAGAATAAATTTTTTGTAAATATCCAAGGTAATAAGTCCCCTAATAAAAAATTAACAATCAACGAATATAACAATATTTCGTAACAACAGAAATATTCCAAATAATACATGAAATAATGCCCTTAAACAATAATAAACAATAAAGATAATAAAAAGGAATATAGGCTCGGTCACCCATGAAAAACAATTAGTATAATTGGAAAGAGAAAAGAGTGTGAAGTCTATTAAAGGAGAACTTCATCTAGGAATTTGTAAGGCTCGTCATAAATTTAAATGACGGTGAATATAAACAATCATTTTATTGAGAACACACGCTTTATTATAATAAGCAATTATTCTATTGTAAATGTTTTAATACTCTAATTGCTGGATGTTAAATTATTATTGGGATATTATTGTAGTTGGGTTATCATAACCCACAATATACTCCAAACCCACATTAATTAATAGTTCAAATAATCGCAATAAAACCCACACTAATTTCAAATAATTTCTAATGAATTAGTGATCCAAAATGTTAATCACCATGGTAGAATCGCCATTCTTGTGATTTTAAAAAATATCAAATTTAAATTGTAGATCATTCAACGAGTTTAAACTAATTGAATTATCTTTAATAATTCACAACAAATACAATTTAGAAACAGGTTATTACGATTCCATCATTATGAACGGTATAAAAATTATCGTATTTTATGTAAAAAAACAATTATTTTATGAACCTTGTGAAATAGTTGATTTATTTCAGAAGAATGATTTTAGGACGAATTTGAAGGAATTCCATTATTAAAATAAAATTCAAATATTAAATAAAAATCCCCTATAAATTAAACTCCCTGTATTTAAAACAAATATTAAAAAACTAGGAAAATTAAAACCTCAATCAATCCATGAGATTTTTAAATGTCAGAATTCTGACAATCTAATAAATTAAACACTAATTAAATGATAGTTAAATAAAATTAAATCCCAGGAATTATTAGAGAAATGCAGACAATAAAAAATGCAGTTCAATAAAAATTGCCACGTAAACAGAGTAGGAGGCCCATTCTACCAGAAACCAATAAGAAGAATATTGCCTTCATACAATACAGCTGTGAACCGTGAAATTAAATAACAGAAATTGCATATGTGGCCTTAATAAGAACTCCTTGAGACTTATTAAGTCAATAGTGATCACAGAATACTACAATCGAGTTTAAGAAAATAAAACGAATTGAAGCCTAAACAGAAATTAATGCAGTGAATATATTTTATATGCCATGATTTAATCTGGTAGATAGAAATTTCCGTCTACTAAATTTATTACATAAAAGAAAATTTTCGATGATAAAAACAGCTGGCCTTGATATTTATTAGACACGATATTATTGAGGAAATATTAATCATAGTTATGATAAATTTTCAAATTAGTAAATTTAAGAAAAATTATTTTTAAAGATTTTTACAATTTATTAACTAGAATTACTTCACGAAATCGTGAAAGTTATTTTTTACATTTCAATAATAATTATTATTTCTATACGCCAATCTGTTGAAGAACAGCAGTCAAAGTCAGAAAAAACCCAAAACAATTAATCTTAAGTCTTCTCATTTAATTACCACTCAATTATTATTCTAAGCTTGTTAATATGCAATTATTATTTTAAACTTAGTTTACATTCATGTTACTCATTTATTTTGTTTATTTATTACAGTAGCAACAATCACACATTTCAATGTCGCAATCCGGGCCAAACAACAATTAAACATCCCAAACAACAACTCAAACCTCACATTCTCTATCAAAATCAGCCTAGATACCCAATTTTAAATAAGTCAGAATATGGTTAATAATGCGCAATAATAAAATAATATCTTATTTGCAATGATATAACGAAATAATAATAATAATAATAATAATAATAATAATAATAATAATAATAATAATAGTAATAATAATAATAACAATAATAATAATAATAATAAAACTAAAATAATAAGATAAAAGTGAAAAATTAATATTAATAAAGTACAAAATAACCTATGATATAAAGTATAAAATAATAAAGCCAATAATTCCAATCAGCACATGTTAAATTCATGTAAGACCAACCAAAATCGAATTAAATATATAAGTCACATGTTAGTTTCGAAAACCTATCTAAAATAACCATTAGAGCTGTGTGAGGGGTTCATGAAAAAATAATATAAATGGAAGCTACATTCAGAATAACCACCACCCACAGCAGGAGATTAAACCTTGAGAAGAAAACCAAATTGAGAAATCTCACTTGCAAGGAAACAATTTGGAAAATAATCTTATTCGGATGATTGTAACATTTCGGAATCAATTGCGTTAATTGCGTGGAGGAAATCAAGTAGTATCAGAATTATCATCACGCATTTTTTGTTATCCACATTAGTATTAATTTATTAATCAATACATTTTAATTTAGGTAAATTAGTCAGAATAATTTGGTAATTTAATTTCACCGAGTATAAATATATTTACATCTTATTTGATCCTCTTACGACATTACCTAATAGATTATAAAGAAGATTGTAATTTAATCAAACACGTAAAAGAATTAATATTCAAAATGCATGAAACGAAGAACCAAAGCATTACACAAAAACGAAAACCTTATTCAATACAATATTTAAAAAAAATCGATAATAAATAATAAAATATCGATAATAAATAAATTGCAAAAACAACGTGTTTTATATATTGATAAAATATGTATATTTTTAATATTAATCACATATCACATTATGTCCACACAAATAAATCCACACAAAAATATAAAGATGGATATCATGATAACTCATTAAACAACCATCAAAAATCCATAATCTACAACATTATTGCATATACGTTATATATAAACATATCAAATACTCATACAAATTTAATAAAATAATATCAGTGTTGCAACTGTCACTCATTTATTATCAAATACTCATCTTTCCAGAGATATAACATTCAAAAATAACACATCAAATTAATAGACAAAACTTTTACAAGTGTAATTATAGGGGCAGGATTTTCGTAAATGTAATTTTAAAAATCAAAAGGTAATATTAAAATAAATTATCATCAACAAATAGTATGAACTAAGAAGGAAACGTCCTAGGACCAATGTATTTGGAAATGTTAAATAAAAACTTGTTCTAAATACAAGACTACTTTGTCTATAAGAACAGGTTCTTTATTAATAAGTTTGAGAACTTGGTTAGATTTTCTCTATAAATGGTAAAATGAAGAGTCTAGTTTAAAATCTTTGACTATTCCAAGACCTACATTAATCAAAATTTTTAAAATTTTAAGGTTATGTATCAACAGATATGTTGATATTAATCCTGTTAGGCTGGATGGCAATAATGTAGTGTGTCAAATCGATGAAAATCTGTTTTGTCATAAACAAAAATACCATCTAGGTAGAGTTCTTAATGACCAATTTTGGGTGTTTGGAATTGTGAACACGTCATATATAAGTGGTCCCAAATAGGTCAGCTGTTACTTTAAAGCCTATTATTCAAGTAATGCTTTCAGGATCTATTATTCATAGCGATGAATGGGGGAGCTTATAATAATCTTGAAGTTTTTGGATATAAACATCATACCGCTAGTCATTCAGTTAACTTTGTGGAACCAATTACAGGTGTTCACACTTAAAACAGAATCTTATTGGGCTAAAAACAAAAGTAAATGTAAAACAATGATGAGTATCAAAAATGAATTTATACAGGATAATGTGGATTTATGTGAAGATAACGTCAGAGGAGATTTTTGAAAAAATTAGAATTAATGAGATTTTTATCAATAAAAATTGTCTATTGTTTGAAATTATTTATTTTTTAATTTTTTCAAATTGTTTTTGCTGGGGAGCAGAATTTTTACATGTGTAATTTAGGAGCAGAATTTTTACCAGATCCAAAATTTGTTTTGGTATATGCAGTTAAAGCACATAATATTGGAAAATAATCGTCAAATAACTCAATAACATTAAAACGATCAATTATAACATTAAGGGGAAAAATAATATTCATTAAAGAAAACAATAATCCACTTATTAAAAATGTATAAAAATCTCATTGTTAATGTTATCGATGTCAAGATTCTTTTGACGTTTTATGTAAAATTATGGCTTATTATTAGGAAAAAAGACATCTAAATATGATACATATTTATTAACCAATCCTTTCACTTTTTCATTGTATTGTTCCCTATGAGAATCATATAATAGAGGTCTATTAGTTGGGTGGAAGTTTCTGAATATTCATAATAGACCACTATTTTTATGCAAAATATCCAAACATATTTCAGTCTCAGAAATGTTAGGATGGAATATTTTTGTTAAAACTGAAACTTTTGGAGGTTCGAAGGGATATTTGTCAGTTAAGATTAGAATAAGTTTAAATATTCCCCTGCGTACGGAGTTCCACACGCGCTTCGAATAATAGCGTATCAATGATGAACATTGTTTTCATCAGGCTTAGCGTCAACAAAATGACATTCTTCAAGGAATTTCAATTCATATTCTATTTGTTTCATGAGAGCTGGTAACATTATATTTGAATAATTAACGGTAAGTAAATTTAAAATATGTAATTATTAAAATAAAAAAAATTTTAATTCAATACTAAATCCAAATACTAAATCTAAATTAAAACCAAACTGTTCAAAAACTTAAAACATTTTAAATATCAAAGAAAAAAGTTAGATTAAGATGTTTGGATTGACATAAATATTTATTATTTACCAAAAAAGTTTAATTTCTAATTTATTATGTTTTTATATATAAGATAATTTAAATTTGATTATTTTTAAGTAAAACATAATAAATTAGAAAATACATCAATTTTATTTTTGAATATTAATTTTGAACTTTGTACCAATGATTTTTAAATTTTTTTTTATTATGATTTTTACGATTTTTAAATATAATTTCTCATAAGAATGCCATTTCTTGTTTTCGTTATTCTGTTTCTATTTCCACACATTGTTTTTAAAGACACTGCCTTCCTTTCTTTATTTTTCTTTCCAAAAGACAATTATTTATTTTAAAATTACAATTTTTTTCCCGAAAAATATTTTTTAAATTTTAACTGCTTTTTAATATAATTTAAATATTCGGGTATCTCTCCCGAAATCTGAAAGCATAATTATAAGAAAATGTTTTATAAATGATACTTGCTTATTTTTAGAATATTATTGAAAATAAAAGATTTTCTTTTATATTATAAATTATTTTCATAATATATAAAAATCATTCATTAACAAAGAACAGTAATAACAAAACAATCGGATCAATTTTCATTTCTGATAACCATTCCTTAAATATTCACATAAAAGTTAAAATGTTAATGGTAAAACCAAGGATACGTTATAAAACCGCAAACACGAGCAAAATTAAAATATTTTTTATAATATGAAAAGTACTTTATATTTTATGTTACATATTTTACGTTCTCAGAATCAAATCGAGACTCCTTCATTCGAATTAAAGCTTTTTTATCATCCCTAATGATTGTCACATGTGTCCACAATTCAAAAATTACTGAACGATTTTTACTCATTTATGTGAATAAATCAAAAGTAGTTATGATGATATGAAATCGAGAAAAATTACAAAAGTAGCTATTACAGTAGGTAGGAATCTACATCGTATTGTATTCACATTTTTTTATTTGGGAAACGTTATCCTTCGTACAAATAATAACTTGAAATGCAAATGAGAAAATAACATGTCATGCTGTAGTTAGTGGCAAAGTAATGACTAGAGATTTTTATTTAATGAATAAGATGGGAATAGTTTACATGGGAATTAAAAATATATGGTACATGGGATTGCTGAACAAGATAATCAGCTTAAAAAGAAACTTCGCGAGCAATTTCGAGTAAAAAAATTGTACTGTGCATTAATGAAGTAAGCAATAATAATTCAAATCTCATTTGAACAAAATATATAAAATTTTACGGTCTTTGCTAGAGTAAAGCTATAAATTCAAAAACGTATATTTCTTAATATCAAAAGAACAAAGTTCGTCGAATCCTAGGAGTTAATTTATTAACTAGTACAGGAAAGATCCAGATCCCGTAAGTTAAAATAAATTATTCTGAACAATATGAAATAGTTTTTTATTCCTGTATGTGCTCTGAATTGAGATTACTTATTGCACACAATACATTTATGTTTCACATTTACATAAAATCAACATATTTTAAAGAAATAGCAAAAAAAGTATTTGCACAGGGTAAAATCTTTAAAATATTAAGAAATAGATCCAAAATTTAATCAACAAAATTAACTAAAAAATATTATTATGCGGAAATTTTGATGACATCGAAGAAATCTGACTAAATAGATGCTGTATTTAAATGTCATAATCTATAAATAAGAATTTTGATGTAAAATATACAGATAAAAACGCATACTACTTAAAAGGTTTAATAAGAATACATGTACACCTAAGAGACATTTCCATCAGTCAACATACAATCAATAAATAACAATCTGGTTAAAAAGATGGATTTGAAAAAATTATTACATTAGATCTTTCGATTGCTGAATTGACTAAGAAAAGTTTACAATTTATGAAAGGAATGAAATCATTTTAGTACCATATATACTGAGAATGTAACATAAATAGTATTGAATTGATTGCAATTATTTAAAATTCAATGAAATTCTCTCTTTCCAAAAATTAAGAAAAACTTGTATTTTATTCATTAAATAGTTCAGTCAATCTTGAGTTCGCAGTTCTACAAAGACCAAATCTTTGTAAAAGAAAGTAC
>JBBMOY011723621.1:0-13448 GCA_037951405.1 Platydemus manokwari | reverse complement strand
CTGATAAAATTTATATTTAACTCTTTCCAATATAATGATATCGCGTTCAAATATTAAATCAGATTTGATGTAAGTAAAAAATATACAAAATCAACTGTTAGTAAACATTTGTTTTCAAAAGCACAAACACACTTTCTAAATAAATTCCTTTCAAAGATTTATCAATAAAATCTAAAAATCATCAAATATCATTCGGTCCAAAACCAGATTCCAATAATGTTACAAATATCATATGTAAAATTAATTGAGAAAATTGATCCAAATTTTGATCGAATTAAGAAATATTTGGTTTTTTTCAAAACATTACAGATTTAATGATTTATAAAAAATATTAAATATATATAATCATTATATATAATTTATTTAGAAAAATATTTAAAATCAAAAAGTGCTTCAGACATGAAATTCATTTTTCAATAATAAATTTAATAGTGCCGATTTAAATTATATCAAGAGCAAGTGCAACACAAATGATTGGCAAAACTGCAAAATCATATCATAATGAAATCGGATTATGTCGTTTATTATTTCATGATTTATAATAGAATAAATCTCCAAATGTTATCAAATTGTCTCATTTTATGTTGACATGAAAGGTAAGTGTACAAACCTTAGTTGATATTTGAATCCAGAATCCTACTTAAATAAATGATGAGTATATAAATTTAGTTTTCTCAATTCATAAAGATTTTAAGAAATATTTAAAAATTAGGGGAAAATAATTTCGACTGGTTAGTGGGCAAAGGAATAAATTCGTTCGGGTTCGAGAACGATGAAAACGATTTATTTTGTAACCAAAATACAATTCCAATCAATTATATATTATTATCCCACATTGACGTAAAATAACTAGAATATGATCTATAAATCAACGAGACTAGAGCTACTAATGGAATTCAATGATATTCTATTCACATATTAATTAAAAAGTAAAATAAATAAACACAATGGAATCTATTTCTCGACTTAGATGAAAAAATAATGTGCAAACAAAACTCTTCAAATTAATCATGAAATTCTTTGAAAAAATCATCACTATCAATTCACAATGTTCTCTTTGAAAATTTCCTCAGGAACACTTGAATTAAATATTAATAAATACCATACTATACAATTCTCTCTATCTAAATAATCATATTACAATTTAAGCATTGCAACCATAAAAGTATTTATTTGACAACAAATTAATTATTTGATTTCTATTTTAGTGAGAAATCATCTGAAGGCATTTCCGAATGATTGTACTTCTTGTATTCAAAAAATATCATTGATTTTACAGTATGATATTATTTAGTGGAATAAATAATGCACATATTATTATTATATTGTTTCAAAGTCTCGAAAATGTGAGAAATATTCCGATTTGAATCCTAAATGTAATTTCAACAGATCTCTATGGTCAATCTTAAGTGATAGTACTAATGGAATATGCATGTATTCGAATACACTACTGAGCTATTAATTGATTTTAGGGTCTAACCGATAATGTTGGGCCGAACATGTTACGAAACATGTCTATTTTCACATATAACGGAGGATTATAAAAACAATACTACTTATTATGTTGCCATGGTAAGCGACATTGATTTAGGTATTGTGTGATTTTATTAATCAATATTATTTTCTGAATATTATTGATTGGAATAATAACTCGAAATTACAAATGGATAAAAATAAAATATTAATAAATGGAAAAAATATCTCTAAGAGTCAATTAATAATAAGTTGGTTGACCTTTTCATATAATTAAGATCCATGACCTAGTCATTAGCTATATATAATAAGCCATTAAACTAAACAAATATTTGCTTAAGCCAAAACTGAATAAATTGCAATTTAAACAAAATCCATATAATAACAGTCATACAATTTCTTACATTTAAAAAAGTATTCCATTTAAATGCTTGTCATACCAATTTTAACAACAAATCTCCATTTGGAAAACATTAAAATACTTTCAATTATGTATTAATTTTAACTTAATTTCTTATTTCAAGTTGGTAATATATACCTTAAGCCTGAGATAGTCATAGTAATAATTACTTACTTATCGACATTAATGTTTTAAAATTAAATAAAAAATATTTTTCAAAAACTGAAATTTAATCGAAAAAATATTTGAAATTATAAAAATATCATGTAACAAAAAATTAATTCATGCACAAATAATTCAAATTATGAAAATTGAAATTACTTTGAGAACTTTTATAACACATTTCTCATTAGTTACGGCACTAATACCTTCAAAAACTTCACTATATTTACCTCGGCCAAGTTTTTTAACTATCTGATAATCATCTTGATTTCTAGCGGAACGAATAATGGCAATAATGTAATTGTATATCTTACCTCCATTCCACTTGATGTGATTCATAATCCCAATATTCTCTTGGTCTATTAACGTTGACATCTGCATAAACCCTAGACTTGCTTGTGACAGGCATTATAAGAGTATTAATTAGTCTAAATATTCCTAATCTTTGTTTAATCTATAATAACTGAATAGCTTTTTAAATATCAAGACAAATTTTTATAAATTTGTTAACAATGCAAAATTTAAGCTATACAATGATTATATTAAATATATATTGATGAATAATATCCAAGAAATCCAAATAAAAATAAATCATTTTAAAAAAAATGAGTTATTTATAATAATTTAAACAACTTTTAATGATCATATAAACATTGGATAACTACATTTTTCTAAAAATTATTTTAAATCACTAGTAAATGCAATAAATTAAGAATGTCAACTTTTACGAAAACAATAAAATAATAAATTACAATCCTTTGATATGGCTTGTTATTTATATTAAATATTAAATACTAAATACATTATTAAATGTTTTATTATCAAATATTGATTTAAATATTCATAAAGCATAAAAATACTAATGATTTGATCAATTAACGTAATTACGAGATTTGCAAAAATATTTAGGAATATCTAATGTTTATGTGAGATTTGATACATAATATAGCTCCCCTTTATTTAAGATTGTATAAATTATTTATAATGTAATTTTTACATCGAATTTTAAATAAATATTGTATCGGTATTAACACTTAAATTTTTTAAAATTCATTTATAATAATTAATTATAGAATTGTTTTCATATGAAACATCTGCAGGTTGTCAAGGTGTTATTTGTAATGTACATCAAAATATGAATCAATAAAATTGGTTTGTATGCGTTGCTTTAAAATGATCATATTTTCAATAAATGATTAATAAATCAAATTTTTACTTCGATAATATATTTTTACTTATTACCGTTTTAAAACAATATAAAAATGTTGGAGGCTCTTTAATAGAATCAAGAGAAACAAAATCAAAAATTGCAATCTTAAGAAAAAGTCTGAATTCATATTTGGAAATTTATTTTAGTTTGATATTCTTCAACAGTTTTAATATATTATTTGGACCATTATCTCCTCAAAATAGAGAACTAATAAATTTTTAGCTTACATAAAATTTTTTAATTAACTATTTTCATTACTATAAGAAAGTTTTAATTAAATAACAGACAGTTAATATAGTTTTCACGAAAATTAAACTGATCAAACTTAACCTTAACATTCTATTCTCTCTCAATAACTTGAAATTAATAACCATTTATGCAAACATATCTTCAATTCTTCTGGTTAGCAGAGAAGCTACCTATCATTTCCAAAGCGGATATTCGGACTATAATAAGACATTTTGTACACGTGGGTCTGATCGTGATAACAAACTGGTTAAGGTGATTAATCCAAATCAAAGTAAAGCAATCCAATGTATGTGTTAAGTATTAACTACCGAGGAAATCTGAAAATTATAACTTAAACTGTAAGAATCACAAGTTATACTCGTAAATACATACAGTTAAAATTGTATTACAACACACTTACTCAAGACGGCATCAGAGTTCGAAAATCGAATACAGAATAGAAGACAGCCAAAAAGACACCAAAGCCAAAACACAGAATGAAGGTTACCGATCAAAAAAGACTAGCAGTTGCTCATGAAATCAAACCCCTTTTATAGGCTTATTAAGTGTGTCCGTTTGACGTACCAAAGCTTTGTTTTTCATTTGTTAAATTTGTTGCGTTTGGGGCTTGCTAATTTTATTAACCTTATCAGTCTCGAAAATTAATCTATTTTTATTATTGTTGATGATCACTGTTGTCTTAATCAGTCACACGTGGTTCTGATCAAGCCTTAGGTACGAACTATAGAACCTATTTATTTCTTTCTTCGCCTGGCGTTTAATATTATATGATGATAATATTAAACGGCAACAATGATCAATTTTTACTACTAAAATTATACCTAAGTCAACACTATATAGATTTTAACTAAACTATCAGTCTCTATTTTAATGCTATCAGTCTCAACCTTTTACTATCAATATAACCAAATATTATTCAAATCAATAACAAATTCGTTGACCACAAAATGTTTATTGACACCAAAAATTACACTAAACAATTATATAAATTACTACTTTTACAATGGTTAAATATACAATTCAAAAATACGAACAACCTTATCAAGCTTCTGGGAAGATTTACGGTTAATAGACTGCACACTCTTGCAGTAAAACCACCTTTCAAGATATTTGAGACAAGGCTCTATAGTAAAATAATATACACGGCGTTTATAGTATAGATCAGTAGTTTACAGTATTAATCTGACTTACGTTAACGAGCACATACTTGAACAATGGCTGTGGCAAATATGGATCGGATCGAATACGAGTTTCACGCAATTGACTAATTTGACTTGTTATAACACACTACGAGCTAGTGGTTTCAGAATAGAACGGGCTTCAACTGACGACTTCACGTAACAGACAGTTTGGTGTAATAGGCGGTAGTTCGGACATTATGACGTTTTCCCCTCTTATTTATATGAATTGGGAGACGAATTTAATCGTCATGGATTATGGAAATGTGTACAATTAAATTTATTCCCATGAGATTTCCCTTTTAATTTATTAAAATAAATCGGCTCGTTAACTTTGAGACAATGAAATATAAATAATTTAATATTTTTCTACGTTTAATTTTTATCATTTTCTTGAAAAGGTGTTAAAATATTTATCAACCGTAAGTAAATTATCATTATCATTTTATGATAATAATAATAATAATTATTATTATTATTTTTTACCAACTCAATAGTCAACCAGAAGCTTGATTTACAAAGTAAAATTTAATTAATTATAAAAAGGTAAAAATAAAAGACATTGCTTGATTAACCAAGCCATTCGTAAAAATTGGTACATTAATAACTGCTTGAACGATCAAGCCTAAAAATTGCTACAATATAGACAGAAATATCAAATGCCTATACAACTAGGCCATGCATAATTAATGTTTTAATGTTCGAGTCAATTGTTGTTGAATTGTTACATTGTATTGATATTGCATGGAGTCATTTTCCTCAAATCCCCAACAAATTCGTTCATGCGTGGATATGTTAGTTTTTTTTAGTATATTTCTCGTACCACTGTTGCCATGTGTTGGTATAAGTCGATTGTTAACTTCTAAATACATATTGATATTAGAGTGACTCTATTTGGTTACTGGTACATGTGCTTATTGAATGTGTGTATACCAACCCTTTGATAGTTATTTACCATGGTTACCTTGAACATTTTTGCTGTTTTCGTGACCTACCCAACATATGAAGCATTTTCGATCTTTATTTACTTTAGTTTAGCAATAAAGTAACACTGTTCATTGGCGTTATTATTAACTTAATCAGTCTCAAGTGGTTCTGTTAAATATTGAAGGCCACCAGTGTATTATAAACTAGTGAAGAAGCTTTCGTCTGGCACTTTATCAATATTATGAAGATTATGAGAATATCAATAGTAGTATTAATGACTTATGTTAAAACCATATTTCAGAAAGCAATTACGTGGCCAGAGGTAAGTTAATTGTTTTTAAATAGTTATTGAACACCAAAATACAATGAGAATAGAGATCGATTGCAAAGACATGAATGCAATCTCGAATTGAAGTCTGCGGTCTTCTGTCTTTTTCATAACATTGAGACAAGATCATTTTTAAGGTTTAATATATAAAACGGAACACAGTAGTATACATTATCTTTGGTGATGTCCTCAAATGCAATAATGAATCAACTGATTCTTCGAGTACAATAATGGAGATAAACAAACAGAATAGCTTATCAGGGAATTAACTTTCTCCTCGCCACAGAATATCTTCACTGTATTTCATCGTTGTCGTAGTTTCTGAAAATAATTAATACTAACTTTACCAATGCTTTAATTTCATTTTTATTTCCGTTATATTTGCTTGTTTAATGATAATTGATTTTAATTTCCCTAGTTGTTGATTAAAATCAATACCATCCAGTAAGAACCTGAACAACAATTGACACATTATTGATCTAATAAATTATTATAAAATCTTTTTTTGTTTTCTACTTATCATTGTTCAATATTGATTATCTTCCTTCATTATCGTATCAGGTGTATTAACAAAATTATATCTTTTCTATTTTATCGTTTATTTATTTATTTAATTTATAAATTAAACTATCATAAGTTATATCTAGTGCCACTACTGGAGTCCGATAATTAAACAAATTAATTTTTGAAATAGTGTGCTTATAATTTAAACTTAGAAAATCAAGTTAATGGAAAATTGTTCTTTGCAAATTTACAGTACCCTCTAAGATGTAACAATATATAGATAATGAAGTAATAAATTAGATTAAAATAGATCACAATCAGTCCAATAAAATAAACCACATACGTTTACCTAAAAAATGTTTATACATTAACAATACACATATTTTAAGCGTGCAAATAATTTGAAATTTCATACAACTAGAAATCATGACATCTGGAGCTTGTCAATGGAAATCAATCAAGATATTCAAACGCCATGGAAATGTAGACTTAACAAATGAAAACAACTATATCAATAATCGTCTGAACGATAAAGTGCTTTAGACAGCTATAAAATATTTTCAACTTCGTAAATGTTTATCTAGCAATCGTGTTATCAAATGGTCTTAAAATCACGCATAGAACAAGATAAATGGTGCTAGTACTTTTGTGCAATTGAAATGTGGAATTTTTGATAATATGTAATAAAAGTTTTTACCAAACTTTTCGTGCGTTGTCATTTGAAAACGTGGCCATAGTGTTAGCTGCGGTAAAATAATAATGTAATAAAGCATTACGTTATTCATTGTTTTTTGAAAATAATCGATATTATTTAATCAATAATATTTACACAAGCCACAACTTATAAAAAAAAGCATTTTGTTATAATTTTTAAAGGGACATGTCGCATATTTTTTATTTATTTCATTCTATTTACTCATCAAAGTTGTTTCTGCAATTTACTTTTCCCTGGAACTATTTTATGTCAAGATCATTATTGATTTGTTCTAATTTATAATTATAATTGTTTAAGATTTACTACAGTTTGTATATAATTTAATAATTAATATTTGGTTCCAAAATACCAATGTAAAATCTGTAAAAATATGATGATATAAGCTTGATATTAAAACAAATCAGAAGAGTTTTGAAAATTTTAATTTATCTGGACTCCCACAGTTACAGATTGCTACTGCTTAATAATCTCCGGATAATAGCAGTGTAAACAAAATAATAAAATGTATTTGATTAATTTAAATATGAATATGCACCCCTAGTAGATAAATAATAACTCTGTTGTTGACGTAAAATAAACTGAAAAAAACAATAAAGAGCCTCCCGCCTAAGTATCTGGTCAAGCCTCTCTGTAGCAAATGAAGGTGTGAAGTCAAATGCGAGTTCTTATCGGATTTGACAAAACCACAAGGCCAGAAGTAGCGGTGGGTCTATAATTAATAATAATAAATTGTCTCATCGTATCTGGAAATATCTTCGTAATAATTGAAATGATACATATTAAAACTTCAAGTGGGATAAAAATGATCATCAATAATAATAACAAATTTTCTTGAATTAAGCTTCGCAAATTGCAATATAATTTTTCAGGACAATTCTTGTGAAGAGTGATTGATCTTGTCGCTTATATACGGTTTTGTGTTGTGTACTATGTCATTTCGTGTGCATTGCTACATTTGTTCCTATTTTAGTAACATTTATATGTCAGTACTTAATTTAGTATCAACCAATTTTAGTCCACAAACATTACTAGATTGGGGTGGTCTGTTTTTAGCACTAACATAATTAATAAAATTAGATTATATTTGGATTTTTCCATGACCTTGAAATTGGTAAAACAATCTCTTATTTTATAAATTAAACAAACTGTTTATTTTTATTTCTGAAAAAAATTATAATGTCTTTATTGTCGGGAAATTATCTTTGTTTTCATAGAAAATTTATGTATTTTATTTCCTAATATTTTTTTAAAATTAATTTTTGTAAAATATTTTAATAATGGGTTTTATATTTCTCGTGGTTGTTCAGCCTTGCATTCCCCCCACAGCAATATTTCTCTTTTAAGTTTTTTCGTCTCAAAAATACACATGCACACGAACATATACAACATCTCAATGAAAGAATGGAGAAAAATCATTACGTGAGAAAATAATATCAAATGAATGACATCATTATGTACTATTGGATAATTCGTCCAAAGCTATCGTTGTAGCTTCCTAATCTATGTCAAATGTCAAATCCTCCATTAGTTCTTCATAAAGGCCCAGTGTCTCTCATATTCTATTTTTGGATAAACTTGCCTTATTTTTTCCTCTCTGCTGATTGTCATCAGTTCTTACTCTGGCATAATTTTCTTTCATATTTTGTATAACTTGAGTTGATTTAAGATAAATAATCCTTGAACTGCCAAACATTTTGCTCTTGCTAGGACTCTTATACCGAGAAGGCGATTTGATGGAATTTGTTATGACTCTGCAATTTTTGTTTTATTATATCCCACAAGAATATGTTGATCAACTTTTCTATTGATTTGTGCTGGTTCAGAACTAGGTTCGGTTACCCTGATGCGGGGTTTTTTCTTCCTCTCATTTTAAACATTTTCTACACGTCGGGCTGTAATCGTTGAGATGACTGGGTGATGGTAGTATTTGTTATCACAATAGATGATATAGGGTAAGTTAATTGTACAGTGAGAGTTATTATAGGAAAGTACTTCAACTTGAGTATGCTTGTGTTTTAGGAATTTATAGTTTAATTTTTTGTACATTATCCCTTGGTCGATTAGGTAATGTGTGAGTATAATAAATAATACAGCACAAATAAAGATAATATTTGTACTGAGTTTGTACCTTGTCAGAGAACGAGAATAGATCATAATTTCTATCGTCCTAATTAATCCTATAATGTAATCGAGGATGTTCAGTTCCTAAGAATGATAATAAGAATTGTGTCATTGTTGTAGACAAATGGTTTAAATCTTATTTGAATATCCTCGAATTTAGTAATCCTAGGGGGTGGGTGGATAAGTGGTCCAATTGTTTTCAGATTACTACTTCTTTTCTAGACTTGTCCCTCAGTTGAGTTTGGGATATCAGGTGAATAAAAAAACAATCGATTAATTTGGAATTAATATCAATGAGTTCATTCTCATAAAAACAAAACACACATAGTAATTAAAAAGTTGTGCGAAAATATTATGACGAAAACATAATTTTATTTTGTTTTCACTAAAGATTTTGTTCCACTTTTTAATTTTAAAAACAAATTTGGTAGAAAATCATCATTGTAATATTTATTTGATCTTCTAAATTAAATGAAAACAGGCCACTTTGATTCATGTAACAAAATCAGAATACTCCTTTTCCTGTTATATGAATAATACAACTTACAATAAATCAATGACCCGCTAATAAAATAGACATTAGGCACCATTTTTTTTTACAATAGTTTTTCAGACAAAATCTACTTACTAGAAAAATTGTAGAATTTTGCTATCATAAATTGTGCATGTTGTTATTAGTAGTAAATTATTGTTTTGGTTGCCTCTAAATGCAGTTGTTGACAAAATTTCCGTCTTAAATTCCTACTTATTTGACAAACTTTAAATAGAAAATAAAACACCCACTGTTTAAATTATCGAGTTAAGAAGCTCTTTCTGCTGACGATTTGTTTTGACCTTGAATTAGTTGTCACATTATTTATTATTTCTCGCCAAAGTAAATAATAAACACCAATAAACACTTTGTCTTGAGTAAATGATAAATATATTAGGATCGTTAGTATAAAATTTCGATGAACTTTGTATATACACATGGGAAAGAGAAAGAGAGTGACAGACAGTGTGTGTGCGTTAAATGCGACAAAATACATAAACTTGGCCTATTACTACTGAATTCATATTGTTTTTATTTTGCTTTACATTTGAATTAATAGGCTATTTCATGTTTTAATGGTACTACTGGCCAAAATAACCCATTTTGGAAAATGAACAGCTGAAGTTAATCGAAATAACATTTACTTCGGTTTCAGTAAATATTGCTCTGTTTTATTATTTTCTATTTCTCATATTCACTTGAATGAAATCAGAACTGATATATGTTCACTTATTTCTATGATGCGAGCTTACAAATTTTTGATTGATGTTAACCTGCTACTATTTCATTAGATGTGTTATTATTTTGCATTAAATTTATGAATCCAAAGGATCTCAATAAATATGTGGAACTTAATGAGTTTTCACGATTTAAAATTGATTGCTGATTTACTATAAAATACTGTTTTAGAATCTGACCATAATAAGTGCAATTTTTTTATAGAAATTATAAAATTTAAGATACAAATGAAATATAAAAATAAATAAAGGATATCAATATATACAATTAGAATCACAAAATCTATAAAAAAATTCAATGAAATGCAATAATGTTCAAAGGATAAATAATATCAAAGTAATGAATAGACAGCAAATAACCAAGGAATATAATTCGATTAATTGTTTGTTGTATACAAGTTTAAGTTTGTTTTCTATGCTTTCGCCGTAAGAGCCATGTTGGACTTTCCAAGCTTTGCTGATGGTTAAGTCAATAAGTGGCAGGAAACATTCTGTTTATTTTGATTTTACACAATTTTCATAGATAAATTCAAATTTGTTTGGACGATTAACACGAAATTCATTAAAACTGAAATCATGAAATACATTAATAAATTATTTTCGAAGGAATTTAATTAATGCTTCGGCGTAATAAACTGATTGCAATGAAATTACAATGTTAGTTTCTTAAGTGGCAAAGATTTACGCAAGTTTTTGTTAAAAGTTTTTAGGCGAGTTTTAATAATTTGCTCTTGTATTTATATTGGTTTGATATTCTTTGAATTTAAATTTTATTGGTGTTTATCAATTTAGGTATTTATTTTATACTATTTTTAGTTAAAATCATTACCTACTATTTTTAGCTATTTTAAAATACATGTTCTATTTATAGATTGAATTTAATTTACTTTTAGATTTGATCTATTTTTACAATAATCGGTCACAATTTTTTATATTATTATTTTATTTAAGGTGCGATTTGTACCAAACAATATTTTCGATTTAAATGGATCATTTAAAATTATTTGACTTTCTAATCCTCACAAGCTCTTTCTTAAATTCTTTGATTTTCTTAATTTTCCTTTTTATTGAATTGTATCTTTATTTTCTGTGAAATTCTCTATATATTCTCTTCTCTACACAAGTCTATTTATTTTTCGTAAAACTGCTTCGAAGTTCTATTAAAAGGAATTAGTTAATTACTAAAAAACATAATGTTCATATTATAATAATAGTTTCAAATCGTGTTTCAATTTAACTTATGTTTTCATTTTTAAATCACCTATAATAATTTCTAAACATTAAAAAATTACCAAAAAAAAAACAATCATCTGACAAAGAAATAATCATCCATATCAATCACTAAACAATTTATTGAGCATACAAACAGATAAACAATTTATTCGTAAAACAAACTAAAACTTTCAGCAATTCATCAATAAAAAAATCAATAATTATCGAAATTTTCACAAAATACCAAATCTCTCTAAATGTTCTTCCATGAGGAATGATCGACAACCATCGAGTACTTTCTGGATATTGTCCGTGTTAACTGCACAAGTATAATAAAAGAGACACTTTCGGCGACGACTACTTTTCAAATCATAATTTTTCCGTTGCTTCCGAGTTATTTGCTGACATAGAATTACAATTCAAACGTTAATTTTATTAATATCCATAAATGATGTCTGATTTAATTTGTTTATAATAAGATGGTTCCGAAAATAACAATTTCAAACGCACTAATGTATGATCGATAAAAATGATGACATATTGAATGGTACTTTAAATTTATAAAAAATGAAATGGAATTCAATGATAGATTTATCCTTACTTAAAAAATAAAGCCATTAAAAGAATTGAAGAGATATTTGTTGAGTAGTTTATAATTTGAATTAAAAATAAAAATTAAAGAAATATTGTTTATTTATTATTTTATAAGAAAATGAGGCAGAAATATTAATCGCAAATATAATTCATTTTTAGTAATGAAGTAGTTGTCTTCACATTATTATTAATTTCTATTATTATTATTATTATCATTTTATTATAATTATTATTATTTCGGTTATTATTATAAATTTTATTATTACTGCATAAATATTTCTTATATAGCAAGCTGTTCGTATTGTTTCTGGATGAATATTTTGCAACTCTTTGGATCTTTTCTTGGTATGAGAGAATGCAAATTTAGCTGACTCAACTTGATCGATTGGAAATGAATTAACGAATTCTTTACGCTCTTCACCTAAAATAATAATAATATTATTAATAATAATAATAAATTTTTAGTTAATATTTATCTCTTGTTATTAAAATAAATGAAAATAAATTAATGAATTTCTAAGTAAAAAATTTTATTTAAAGTTGCGATAATTTCTAATATTTATTGTAAGTCTCCCAACTGCTCGGCTCCACACTCAAAATAATTAAGATATTTTTAAAAAAAATTTCGAAATTTTTTTCAACCAATGATATCTGATAGTTGAAATTGGAAAGATTATCACCTACATTGAGGAAAACTAATTATAGTGAGTGTTTTGTAAAAAGGACCCTTTGCTTGAACCAAACGTTAATTGAAGATACGTTTTTATCATTGCTGTTAAGGTCCAGTTTGAACTCAGATGCCACCATTGTCTCATTCATATTATTAGATCTAAATGATTCTTTTGCAGTAACAATTATTAATAAAAATAAATTATCATTTTAAATTATTCGGGCAGCCGACATTGTTTTGGCTTGATTAATGGTCTGATTAATTATGATAATACAATAGTTTATAAAATTGTAAAATGATAAGAAATAAAATACTATAGAATATCATATCTAGTTAAAGGTTACACGAAAAATAGGGACATATTGGGTCTATAACTTAATAACCGGAATTTGACACCAGATGTAAACACTTGTGTGTGTGCTGTAGCAAATCATTA
>JBBMOY011722510.1:0-13450 GCA_037951405.1 Platydemus manokwari | reverse complement strand
ATTTAATAAGTTTTGTTTAATAAACTTCACTGTATTAGAAATTATATAAGTAACAAACATTATCTATGGAAACATCTATATTATTTTAAACGATGGTTTATTAGAATATTTTATAAATTTATTTATATTTTTTAATATGTTTTATCAATTATTACTGTGTCGTTAAAACTATTTAAATTGATTATCTATATGTGCGTGCATCGAAATAATTATTATCTAGAAAGGCAAATATCCAGAATTTTAACAAGTTTTAAAAATTTAATACTACTTAACCGTGAGAGATATCAACATTTAATATTTTAGATTGCTTGGTAAACATGGAATATATTGGGTTGGGTCATAAGTTCGTGCGGGTTTTTACAATTATGAAAAATGTATACTGATCAAGAATAAAAACCATGCAAAAAATTCTAGATAACAAAATGAATTTTTGAAATCATTAGAAAAAACAAATATCTCAGTGTCAATCACTGAAATATTCTCATCCATTATCGATCACTTTCTTACACCATTCTGGCAGTTTGTCAGTCCCACGTTTGAAGAAGCCTGGTGATTTTTGGTCGAAAAATTCTTTAATCGACGTGGTTATTGGTTCTTTGTTTTTAAATGTGAGACCAGAAAGATGGTTCCAATAAAATGATTTAAATAGATAATTCAGTCGAATGAATATAACTCAAGTCAGTTAAAACAAAAAAAGTTGGTCTGTTTTCCTTGCAACATATAAAACCACACGATTTTATGCACCAACCCAATATTTTTAAAATTAATATTTTTATAATCATATAATAAATTTATCGATATTTGATAAAAATATTTTGGCTTTATGTGAAGATTGATTTGTTATTTATTTGTAATATTTTATGTAGCTAAAAACAATAACAAGCCGTGATTATATTTGTATGATTTTATATTTTAATATCGAATACAATTATTTTTATATCAAAATCAGTTGACAATTCTAAAATAATAATTGAGTACTATTAACTGATTATATATAATCTGCTCACAATATCTTTCATTAATTTCCAATCATTGTGTTGTCAGTGCCCTGTAAGAAAATATAAATTACTGAATAATTTACTTTCTTCTTTAATCTAATCGGATTTATTATTAATAAATTATAATTTTCTCAATTCGTATATACCACGTGATTGATTTAATTGTTATCGCTGCAATTATATTCCCATGAAAATATAAATTGTTGAATAAATTTATTTTGAGGTCCATTTATGTTAATTATTTAGCAAAAATCTTTAAAAAACCTGTCATTGAGCAAGCTCTTGTACCTGAAACAAGTATTACGTTTTGAAAGTCCCGCATGGTTACGTTAGCATGAATGTTCTGTTAACTTTTTCCGGTCGGAGAATATTATTTTTAAGCACAATTAAAATATCATTTCAATTATTACACCAAATGACTAATCCGGGATGGGTGGGTGTATTTATTAATATTCATTATCATTTTCGTGTCTAATCGGTATAATTTCCAATATGGTTTCACTTCATACTATAAATTTATATTATTTTATATCTTTTTTTATTTTAATCTTTTTCGATTTAAATATTGTTGCTATATTTTTTTCTAAAGCTATTGAGACTGGAAATTGTTAATTCAAGCGTATTTCCCATTGTGTAACATGTTATAAATGTTTGTGATTGTTATCCATTAGTTTTTTTAGTGAAAATAATACATAATGATTATATTATTACTATTATTGTTTCTAATTCAGTTTTAGTAGTTTCTTTTTTTACTTAATATATTCACAAATGAAATTATTTTCACATTTATATTTTTAACATTAACTGATATTATTATTATTATTATTATTATTATTATTATTATTATTTAACTTTATCTATTAGTATCTAGTTTTCAGAAGTCAATCGTATTTTTCTTTGAAATGGATACCTGATTTTCTTGATCCTTCAGGTAGTTTTAATGACAATGTCTTATTGCTTTAGATGTTCCTGATTCCAGTATTTTTAATTTTCTATTTTATGCACACATATAGTTGCATCAATATTTGTATTATAATAATTTGCTTCTACTATCGTATCAATGTTGTTATTTCACTGCTTTGAGTGTTGATATACCGGTGATTTATTATTAAATTAAACAATGATCTACTTGAAAGGTGGATTAATGTCCAAACGCGATATATTTTTGAATAGGTGATTTGAATTTCTTATTTTTGAAATGTGTTCTTTTACAGTTCTTGATTATATTTCATTATTTATTTTCTAAATATCTTATTAAGTAGCGCTTACTGAATATATTCGCTATATATCATTTATCAGTCTTAGCTCGATAAATTCATTTTCAATTTATCTTCGCATAAATTCTAGCTTTTAGATTGTCTTCCTATCGATTTATAATTAAATAAGTAATAGATATAAATGTTATTCATTTTACTACTAATGAATTTTGAAGATAGTGAATAGTTTATTCATTTTTATTTAGATAAAAGGAAAGGTAATAAAACATCAATAGGTTCTATAAAATCAACTTATAGTTCTGTGATAACTATTAAGTCCCAAGTTAGTTGATTGAGTTAAAAATATATTACAAATATATACATACTGGTTATTTCATTTGTGATTTCGTAGATTTTTAGCATTTATTTTTTTGATTAGTAGTGGTTTGGGTTGTCGATTTGATTTATACTTTTAGCTAGACGCGAAAGGAGAAGGAGTGGCTTTCAGGTAATTTGTTATTTCATTTGAAATTTTATTATTTCTTCCTCTCGATTTATTAAGATATTCTTATGTATTAATTCATGATAAATATAATATAAAAATATCTATTTGATATACGTTATAACACTCGTTGCCTACTCATATCTTGATAACAGTGGATACAATGTTTGAGTCTTCCTTCAATCATTTATATACAAAACAAACTTGAAAAATTAAAATCAAAATTCGATCAATGTTTGAAATTTGTTGTAAAAATCTAATTCCATGGTCGAATATTTAACTTTTCATAGTGATGCTAGGGTTTATCATTTTATTCAAAACGACAATTCTGTCAGAGTTATTTTAAAATAATGTACTCGTCACTATCCATAAATCTACCAATAAATAGGAACTTATTAAAATCCTATCTTCATTATCATTTTTCTCTTGGTCGTATTGTCATTACATTCTTATATTTCTTATATTAGCTCTGAAGACAGATTTTGGGAATACCATATATTAAAAATATATTATCGATTTTTCTATAAAATATATGTTATATTCTCTTGTAAATGTTGCTTAGAGCATTTTATTGGAAAAAAATCATTTCATACGTACTTGCAAAATTACGACCAGAGGTCTGGAAAAGGAATGTTGCGAAATATACATTTAATAAATCTATAATAATCATTCACATTCTGTCTTTTTTTCAGCTTTGATTATGCTTGTACATTATGTTTATTACAGACTTTGGCTTTTGGGTTATTCGCTTTGCTGAATTCGATATTTTGTTGTGCTTCTAAATTTAATTAAATAATTTCTAATAATAGAAAATTTTCATTATTTAGAGCACGAAACCGATTCTCAGTATTTCGGGATTTGATACTGATTTCTCAGAAGATAAGGAAGCGTTTAAAGATGATAGTGAAGATAACAACAGAATTGGTCAATGGCTTCGGCGAAGAAAAATAGATGGTGCTCTTAATCGAGTACCATTTAAATTTTATGAGAAGCTATGGAAGGTTATTGAAAGAACACAAGCAATTTCTATTGCTAATAGATGTTTGGGAAATAATTTGACAAAAGAGGTTAATTTAAGACGTATTTTGTCAATTTATAATTCTATTATTGATTTCTTGTAAACCTTCAATCCCTCTCCCGTGTTCAATTTAATTCTGAAAATTTCAAATTAATATCTTGCTCATCTTGAAAAATTGCTATTTAGTCTGATGGTCTTGTCCGTTAAAAAACTGTCTAAAATATTCACATAAATTGTGCTTTCACCATTTGTTACTGTCAACTTATGTAATCATTGGTCTGTTTTCAATGATCGGTGTTTTCCCTTGCTATCCTGACATGAAACTGTGCCATCTACATTTATATTAATTTATTAATACGAAAATATTACTTTACCGACACTATTTTCTACATGATTTGCTTGAATTTACTTATCGAATAACTTTATAAACACTGTAATATTTTCTTAAATATTTTTAATAAAAAGCTATATCTCTGATTATTTATGTGGGTGATACAATTATATTTGATTAATTTTATTATGACAATAATTCTTTCCACTAATGATCTGTTGCTGATCTTGTTGCACTAAATATAGCTCAAATAATTTATATCATTATTTATTGAATATGAAAATATTTTATCTTCATACTGGCACTGATATCAATTGAATATGAGGAAATTGGTGTTTTATAATTGCAATAAATAATTGTAAATTTAATTTCTGTTATCAGAATTCTCTCTACTATGTATAGGCTGACGATTATTAGAACAAAAATTAAATTATTTGTCGAAGAATAAACAAAATGAATTAAAATGAGTTATTTTACCATATCAGTAAAATAATGCGTTTCCAGGATTTAATTAAATGTCTTTTATTCTACCTTAAATAAACCAATTTATATTTCAAGTAAATAATCGAAATCCAGTATTAGTTTGAACTAGATTTGGGTTTTTGAGAACATTTTAGTCCAAGAAATCATATCAAAACTCTATTTTGTTAATTTATTATGTATAAGTCGGCGATTGATTTTCATCAAACCACTACTATTTTATAATGTCGGTCGTATATAAATAGAATTCTGAATATGAGTAGCTCCGAAATATGAATCTAAATTTTTTTGCTTGGTAAAACAGATTTTATTTATGATAATTATACCCATTTCTTTTAACCATGTTATATTTAATAAGAAGCTACTAAACTAATTTTGAAACCATTCAAAGAATTCTAATATAGCAATTTTGAACCTATTTTTAAATTTAAGTCTGATTTGAGATCGATTTATTCTGTCCTCTTAGATATATGATATTTTGAGCATGCTGAATTGATATTGATTTTGAAACATATGGTAAAATTGCTGGTGATCATTTATTTTCATGAATTAATTTATCCATTCAAATCTCTATTAGTATTTAATAATTACTGACGTAAATATCTTATCAAATTATAATCATCTTTAACAATGTATAATGATTTGTTAAATAAAAGATCTTATCGAGTACCAAATGATTCCGTCATTTTTTAAAATAAATCTATATTATTTATGTATCTCAGTGTTCTTCAAAGGGGTAGGGGAGCACGAAAAATTCTTTGGGGATCATGACTTGTATTACGAAAAAATATCGATCGAATTTTAAGTATCTGGAAATAGTACTGAGACCAACTATCACTAAAATAGAGCCAAGATGTGATGTTTTATGGCAGAATATACAAAATCGTTGTTATTTTTAAATATATTGTAATTTTTTAGTCTTAAAAAAAATTTTATTAAAAAATTACTTTATCATTTTTATTTTAGTCCCTAGGGGTCGCGAAAAAATTTGGACTCGTAAAGTGGGTCGCAAAACACAAAGTGTGAAGACCACTGATGTATATAATTCTGCGATTTGATAAAACCCATTTAATAAATCTAAAATTTCGGAATATTTTATTAGATAATTTTTCACTGCCTAACACTTTATTAAATTTTTTTTCTAAAATTTCCAATTTATTTCAAATCTCCCATTTGTGTCATGTTATCAATTTCTTATAATATCTATTTTTATATATTTCAGATGACAAAAGGTGAAATAAAATTCGCTCTTGTCGTAGAAAGTATTATCAATAGTGTTCCTGTACCTGAATATCGCCAATTGATTGTTGAAGCTCTTTGTGTATTGTCAAGCCTTGTGGAACTGGATGTCGAAAATAAAATTGATATCAATTACGTGATACCGATGGATAAAATATTATCTCGAGCTAATTATTTGTTCTTATTGGATCAAGTGAAATTCAATGGAGACTCTACCATGTGTTGTTCCAAGAACATGACAGAAGAGCGACGCACTAGTCTACATTGTCGTGGTTCTAATCACATATGTATATATTTCTATGATACTAGTCCCAGCGGTAGGTACGGAACTATGACTTATCTACTACGCTCGTTCGCTGAAACCATACCGATCCCATATGATAAATCAGCTAATTCCCTTATAGAATGTCAAGTACAGTGATTAAGATTTGTAAAGGTTGGTTTCTTATCAAGCTTCATTTTGATAAAGATTTATTAGCACTATTTCTGTTCTTCTGATGGCATATTTGAATTGTTCCTTTATTTGAAATATTATTACTTGGTTGGATTGCTCCTTTCCAACTGTTTCTTAGAAATAATGTAATATCTCCATTAACAAATAGGTTATTACATTGATATTTGAATAAATATTTTTGTCCTTCAACATTTTTAATTATTAATTTTACGATAATAATAATATCACAAAAAACAATTCAAATTTCAAAGTCATTCTGCATTTATTAATAAAAATAATGAAATTGATTTACTGAATTGGAGATTATTGATATAAAACATGCATGTTGATTGTGTTCCTCTCTACTATTGATCATGTCCTAAATTAATTAGTTTCTATTTATTTATTAATTTTTATTTTTTTTAATTAATTTTCATTTTTTAATTAATTTTTATTTTTTCAATTAATTTTCATTTTTTAATTAATTTTTATTTTTTCAATTAATTTTCATTTCTTTAAATAATTTTTATTTATTAATTAATTTTTATTTCCTTAATTAATTTTTATTTTTTAATTAATTTTTATTTTTTTAATTAACTTTTATTTTTTTGATTAAATTTTTTTTTAAATTAAAATTGTTCTTTCGAATTAAATTAATTTTAAATTCAGTTGTAAATTTTAGAAACAATAATTTAAAATTAAAGATTATATTGACATAGTTGTGTGCTTTAGCGCTAAAATTCATCTGAGATTTTCAGAACTTAAATCAATGAAGGGTGAAAGAAAGCATTGTGTATTTAAATAAATTAATTCTATTAATTGCATTATCAAGTCAATTTCTCTATCAATATCTTTAAATGATCTTTCTTCTTTTAAATTTTCCATTGTTTTTTCATCCTGTTTCATATTTTACTACAAATGCTAAAAAATTTAATTTCTGATTTTGCTCTGATATATTTAGTTGAATGAATTGATCAGTTTTTTTTTCGTTTAAGATATTTTTAAATAATATCAATATTTTCCAATAATTTCTTTGTTTTACGTCTGATGAGTACTTAATTGTTTTATTGCCATTTAAGATATTTCATTTTAGATGTTTATTATTAGAAAATTATCTAATTCAATCCAAACCTTTCGATGCATGTTCGACTGATCGTTATTTATTTATTCAGTTGTGCTAAAGAAATTAATTTGTTCAACTTTAGAAAATTACAGAGTATGTTCTTTGTTCTGTGAGTAAACATGTTCCAAAGTTGTTATTTGATGTTTGTTTGGTTGTATTGTACAGTAAAACGATTTTATTATGATAGTCAGTGTCTAATTCGATTTTTAATTATCCATACATGAACAGAACTATTAGGAATTATTGATTTTTTTACGTTCTGAATTGATTTCATTATTATTCAAGCAAATGAATTATGTACTTTTTTGTTGTTGTTTGTGATTCCATATCGAATCATTAATACGTTATACTACAGCTTATTTCAGAATTGAATTTTCTTATGTATTTATTTTTGGATGTTACCGATTTCAGGATGGAAAATTAATTTTCATTAATTATTAATAAAAATTTCAATTTTGAAAGTTAATGTCTTTAGTTTATTTGATAAATTTAGCAACCATTTTCTTAAATATTAATTTAAGCAATTGGATTTTATGAAGGTCATTTTGACACTAGTAAAATAATGAAGTAATTTATGAAATATTGTATTTTGTGATATGGATTAAGTTTAATATTTATTTGTATGTTATTTATGAAAGATTTCATTCAAGGTTATGTATTTGCCAAATATTTTTTCTAAATATCTGACGTGGTATTTGGATACAAACATCAAACATCACTAGAACCCATACGAACAATATTTCACTATGACTTGAATTTATTCAGTCAGTTAACAATGAACTAAAATTTTGCGAAAGTCTTCATACTGGGAACTCATAAGCTATTCCATCACACTTTAGGTAATAAAAGAAAATTGTTTTAAGCTTATTGATTTTTTTATTTCTCCAAAATTTTGATCATTATATATAATAAAGAAATAACTAAGAGTTATAATAACCTAAATAATAAACTAAATTCAATTGCCTTAAAACATTTTATTGGCCGAAACACTTAAATAAATCAAGGTATTAACTTCTAAAAATCTAAATCTGAATTCAAACTCAAATCAAATATTAACAATTCTCCAACCTAACAATATTCAACCAAATATGCAATCCTAATATTTGCCTCCGTTTGGTTTTCCGATATTCTTTGTGGAAATATCTACTTGTGAGTTTTCCTTTTCTGTTGTATCTTTTTCAATTTTCGATTTCCTGAACAAATATTATTAATACCAGCCTTGTTATTATTACTCTAACCATATCGAATGAAAGCATTTATATTGATATGTTTATGTGCTACTAGTATGTAACCAACTTGGCGCAGCGGGACAATCAATTCTTGTTGCAACAATCAATTTATATATCTCCAAATCTTTAGATTTTTCAGTTTATTTTGCGGTCACTTTATCCTCATATGAATTACTAAAGCCCTCTAGGAGCAGTAAGAGTTGCCATAAAACATTTGATCACACAACATTTAATAATATTATTAATAAACATTAATATAGTTTGCAAATGCTCATGGTATACAATATGCTATTGTTTACGATATAACATTTAGGTAAATGATTGAAATATGCCAAAATAAGTGCTCAAACATGCTTATAGAATAAAATGAAAGAAGTATTCAGTGAGAGCCTTATCTAATTAGAATAACCAAACAGTTATAGAAATAAAAAATAAATTACTTATCGTGATTTCTTAATTTGAACAATAATTTTCTTCGCAAAATATAATTTAATTCTCTTATAGGAGAAATTTGACAAATATCAACAATGCTTCGCTTGGAAAATAATTAATGAAATCAAATAATTAGTTCTTGCAACTTAAATTTTTGATAACTTTGTAATCATAAAATTTTCTTGGTATTATTAAGTACGAAATTGTGACGTGGCATTATGTTTATATATAATTTTGGAGGTAAGGCGTCATGTTTATGTGGAAATTTTGTTATCAACTCTTGTGTCTCATTTTAGCAATAACCTGCTGTCTTTACTGACGTATCTTACTAAACTTGGTTGTGCCAATTTTAGTAATGACGCAGTTACTAAGTATTTTGTCCTTGAGGTGGTTTAAACAAAAGAAAACCAAAAAATATTGTGTTTTGCTTTATTTAATTTTTAAATAAATTTTTATTTTAGAGTGCTTTGTTTTTTAATTTTAAATTTTTATTTTTTGAATTCTTTTAATGCTTATAGTTTCATTGATGTTGAAATTTACATTTTTTTCAATTTCTACTACTGAAAAGTTTCTTAATTTATATTTTTGCTTTCAAATTAGTGTTCCACCATGCATCTATATACATTTGTATCCTAGTGTTATGATCATATTACATTGATTGTCATGCGTTATTGCTTTTCTCTATTTATCATTATGTGCCATACAAGGATGAATAGTATACAACAGATTTTCTTTAATATGTATATAGTTTTTTATGTACAGCTTATTGATTATTCTGTTCACTTTTTTCTGAGAAACATTATACAGATAAAATAAAATATGCTGAAAAACAAATAAACATTGAATTAATAAATGCAAAATAATAAATTTACCTAAACATAATAATTAAAAACACTGATAGAACAAAGATAGAACAGAAATGGAGTCAACAATTATAAAAGATTGTTCATTATAATGACTCACTGTTTATAGTAACTGGCCATGAAAAACTGGCAGTTACTTTCCAGATCTGACTTTTTTTATAAATCTGCTGTGAATGTTTACTTGTTGAATTAATCTTATCTATTTGCTAGAAAAGCCTGCCTGCTATTTTTTTAAGTTTAGAACTATTCTAACTTGACGGCTGGGTTCTAATTATCTTATCTGACACCTACTTCAATCTTGGTGCGCATTGAGTAAAAACAAATACGTCTTTCTGATTAAGATATATTTAAATTACACTTTACACCGAATATTAATGTTACAAGGGCACAGGTTCCAAAAAGTTAAGTTAATCAATTTGTTGGATATTTTAAACCAGAATCTACTCATCGCTAATATCACACTGCTATACAATACTTTTACTAACTAGCACAACGTTAATACTTTTCCCCGTGCAACTACACTTGTTGCAGGATTAAATACTTTAGTAATAAAAATATTACCTACCTGTAGCTCCTGGTTAAATGGCAAAAATAAAGAATTACCTCGGTCTCTATATTTTTATTTTGACCATGCACATTCCTTCTGTGTGCATCCTGTTGATCCACTAACTGCAGTACGAGCTTACTGTTTATTTATTTCACTTGCCGGTAATAGCTGGTAATTATTATACTGAATTTTAAGTTAATAATTTTCTATTAAATTTTAACTTTAGAATTTATTATTTCATTTTATTTACAAAGTCAAATATTGTATAAGAGTAAACCACTTTTATTTTGTTCATTTACCCTTAATTTTTAATCATTGATATTTATTATCTCCTTTCGTTTTACTCTTTTTTCTCAATTTACTCTAAATTATATTTATCTTATATTTTATTTGTTTTCTATAATATTTGTTTCACTTTTCATTTCATTTGTTTCATCTTGTTTTGTTTATTTTTAGGATAATTGAGTTTTTCATTAGATTCTTTCTATTTTTGAGAATCTGATTGGTTATTAACAAGTGCGCTCATTGAGTATGTAAGTTTCGACCCTTTTTAAATATTTTTCATTGGCATATTGCTTTGAGTTTATTTAATTCCCAACAATTCATTTTATGAATTTAACAAAATAATTTACGTAAACTATAACAGTAAAAATTCATTACCACTAAGGGTCATGTTACAAGACATATTGTTTTTTGTTATTCAAGAATATTGAACCAATAATTGATTATTTACAAATTTTAATAATAATTGTAAAATTGATTCAAACTCCAACATTTTTTTCAATTAACTTCTCGAATTACTTCTTCAATAGATTCTCGTAAAATTATTTAAATGGATTGGCATTTCATCTTTATACTAAAACAACTAGCTATGAACTATCACTTCATACTGTGGTGCTTTCAGTTCAATTGGTTAGTTTATATGATACTAAAATATTTCTGACAGGATGCATATTATGGATGTTTGGGAGCCAAAATTCAAAAACATCAAAATTAATGAAGAGTTAATATAAAAATTAGTGGTGCAATTAGACAGCAAAATTGATAAAGATTCACTAGATTTATTTGAGAGATAGGGAAGGAGGGCCGAAACAAAATTGGCAACATTTGAAAATGTCACAGAAAAATATGGTTTGAGAGAAACTGAAATTGATCTGAAGAGAAATGCCCACCAAGCCTGAAAGTAATGAGATGTCTCGAAGATAGATTGGTAGTGAGAAAAAAACCAGAGATTTCGAACAAAAAACCGAGTGTCAATTCCTAAGTGTTAGGATATTAAAGGAGTTAAAGATTCTCTAGCAGAAATATATAATTTAAAGTATATCATTCTTAAACCACAAGACTTTGTTTTAGTTAAGAAATGACTGATTGGATTTAGTTTTATAGCTCTATTTATGCGTTGTTCTATTGCCTAATGTGTTTAGCTATAGTTGTGTCTATTTTTAGAAACATTTACGCGTCAGTTCTAAATTTAATATAAGCCCACAGTTTTAGTTGATAATTATAAATTGAGGCAGTCTATTTTTAGCGCTGACGTGGTTATATAATCGTGGCTAGATTTTTTCTTGATCTTGAGATAAATGAAACAATTTATTTTTTGATGTATAAAGACAAATTTTTTCTATAAAAGTGTTTTAATTTTTAGAAAAATTTCTTTTTTCATTTTTTATATTTATTTTTGTAAAAAAATTCAATGTTATATTTTATTGTTTTTCATAGTTATTATTAGCCTCACAGAACAATCGGAAAGGAGATTCCCTATTATAGATCTGCAGAAAACAAGCATCGATTAGTTGAAGTTATTATTGGTGAAATTCAAAGAAAATGAAAGTTAAATTTTTGAGGCTACTCGTTGATCTAGAAAGAATGGCATTATGTGGATTACGCAATATTTTTCGAAGTACAACTATGTCCGGAGCAAAATTGCATTTGAATATTAACAAGAGAACCGTAATTATATCGAACAAAAATGTATAAATAGAAATAAAAAGACTGAAAATAAAAAATTAATTATGGGAAACTTTTAAATCTAATTTAATCAATACAACTACAAAAACATCAAAGAAAATGATGTTTGAAATTTGTAGATAGATGCATGGTTACAAATTTAACTTAAAATTAAAAGAAATTTGGTAATACAAATAAAGAATTTAGTCAATAAAATTATTTCAAAGCCTGAAAAAGAACCAAAATCTGCAAATAGCAATGTACGTCAGTACTAAAAATAGAAACACCGAGTTCAGATACAAAATTTAAAATAAAAATCAAATGTGGCTAAAAATAGTAACAAAATGAAAGTACACTACGATGCTAAGTTTAACTTTGCTCTTAAATGTGAGAACAATAGAGCAAAATACAATGCGGTAGGTGCGCTTCTAGATTCTTCCACCCATCATCGAACGATTATTGATGTTGTCAATGTTGGATTCTTGGGAACATAGGACCTCATTAATGACTGGACTTCTCCTGAAATTGGGCTAATACTCAAATTTTTTTCGGACGCATCCGCTATGTTAACTGTGTCAGTAGTCAAAGAAAAAAATAATAAGTGAAAATTTTAATTATTTGAGGAAGGGTTTGATTTGTTCAGACAATAACATTTATTATTCTGTCATTGATCGAAGAAATCATCAAAAGAAAATATTTTATTGCATTTGAACGCTCAGGTATTTTTATAATTTTGTAGTCCGATTAAATTGATAAGACCTCTAGCTTTAAAAGTTCCCACTGTCATTATTCACAATGCCCTTCCACAGTAGAATCCTTTTAATGTAGAGTCTATTAATTATAAACATTTTTTCGAGTCTTAAACCTTTAAATATCAGTTTGTTTAATATATTTCATTGCATACATTTTCAAAATAATTTTATTCTACATTATAATTTCTTTCAGATAAATAGTTATATTTTAATGTAGGACTATATATTTTAAATCACTTAATATTGGGTCTATAATTTAAAAACCGGAACTTTTTTTAGAACTATTGAGTGTTTATTAAAGAAAATCTTGTACAATTCTGTTATCCAAAGTAATGTCCATCGGAAGTTACAACATTTCCC
>JBBMOY011722509.1:0-19853 GCA_037951405.1 Platydemus manokwari | reverse complement strand
CATTAGGAAATATTCAGCTTTTCTTGTATAATAATCATTCTTATTAATAAATTACACTGGCTTGTTTAACCATATTTTATTTTTATAAAATTCAAAAAATATGACAATCAAATATTTATAATAGAAATGTGGGTAAATTCTGTTAATATCACGATATCATATGAAAATATTTGCAATAAACAAACAAAACTATTAATTGTAATGAAACCATACTATTTCATATCAAATTAATTTTAGTAATTTATTATGCAACTATTACTTCAATTTAACCGCATCTAAAACAGTTTTAATTGTTCTGGGATTAAATTTAAATTATTAAAGCACAATTAAGAAATAATTAAACCACAATTAACTTTGAATGAACCATTTTCCAAAATTATAAACTATTATAAATTAAAAACAACAAATCTAAAATTAATTATTTATTAATAAAAGGCAAGTCTATCACTGTAAAATTTTAAATAGGGACTACATTCATTAGATCGATTTTAAAATACAAAACATACATCTAAATTAAAACATCGATAATCATTAAAATTTTAAAAAATATTCCAAAACAATATTTATGTTTGTTTTGATTTTTCTTGAGATCGGCGATAACTGAAACAAAATGATAAATTATCAATGTAATATTTTTAATTAAACAGACTTTAAAGCTCTTGCTATTTGAAATAAACCAGTCGAGGCCACGAAAACATTGACACTGAATAAATTGTAATTCTTGGGAATAATAACCAATGAGTAACGAGACCAAACTAATCCAGTACATGCTAAGGCAGAACTTTGTGATAAACTTAATTTATCAGCAGGCCTTGCAAGATCGGCCAAGCCGGCAATTACCAATGACTAAATTTTGAAATTAAAAATACAAAATATATCATTATTCAATGTATTATATGTTAATGTAACAATAATATGCTACCCATTTGAAAGTTGGAGCCCAGAAAAAAATTGTTTTAGGTCCTAATATTATAGTTAATTATTCGTTTAAATAATTTAAAAGTGTTATATAAACCTGCTGGATGGTTCCAAAATCCTTGAAATTTTGTTGGTACAAGTTTATCTAAATTAGTTATTACACTTTTGTAAATTCTCGCCATTTCAAAGAAATTTATTTAGTGCTTTAAAAGAAAGTTGTGAAAATTATTTTAAAATTAAAATTTAAAATATCAATTCTTTCTCTAATCTTAATAAATTTTTTATACAATTCTCTAAAACACTTTGTAACATAAAATATAAATTACTTTTTATATTATAATTTACTGTATTTCTGTTATTTTATATTCTTCTTTGTATGTTTGAAATTTTAGAAATTAAAAAATGTATGCAGATATTCTGATGAATAAAAACGTTATTATTGTGATAAACAAAGTTCATTATTTACAAAATAATAATTTAAATAGTTCTAATAGTAACCATACAAAATATAAAACAACTGTAAAATTATTTATAATCTTATCTATTTTCGATTATCAGTACCTATTATGGCATTATAAGACACTTAATATGCCTGTTAAAACGATCCAAAACAACAAACTTCATTATAATACTTAGTGAACAGAGTTTATTTACAAACAATTAATAATACTTCTCTTTTCGTTCTAAATATAAACCATAATTAATGATAATTTCTTGATGAAATAGATTGTCTTATATAAGCATATTGATTTAGATGCAATTTAAAATCCAATGAAGTTTTAAATTGCCCTCTTAAAATGTCATGAAGAACAATGATAATATCAAAATTGCTTAATCACGTATTTGTGTCCTTTCAATAAAACGATGTATTTAAACTATAGGACTTCTTTGTCCCAAAGTTGAAAAATTATTGAAATTCCGTAAGGTATCTTAAAAATGAAAGATAACTATTTCAATTGAAATAACAATCAGTCAATAAATAATTTAATACAAATAATTTATCAGACCCTGTAAGTCATAATTCGATATTTAAAAGTACTTGAAAAAAATTTGGAAAACTTATTGAAAATGATAGAAAATAAAAATTATTTTAAAATAATTAAGGTTTGGTTTTGTACTTGTTAGTGATCCCGATTCTGTATCATTTATATTCTCAAGAGCCCTCCGAATATCATGTGGAGGCAAAGTACAAGTAGGTGCCACTGTTATTATTAAGCTAAATATGTTATTAATGACTTATAAATGGTGTAATTTCAAGAGTTGAAGCATATGAGACAGGTTCAATGTTTGCTGTGGTAAAATTATAACAATGGTTACGAAATCTATGAGTATATAAAAATTTTGATTTAATAATTATACAAATTCATATGACCAAAATTTAAATTCCAAATGATGTCAATGTTTGTACTGATGGCTTTATAATTCTTGTTCTTTTTTGAGAAAGTTATGGTCATTCAATTTTCTTTTTAATATTAAATCCACAAATCCAAAATACAAGATATAAAAATAAAATAGAAATTAAAATTATTGCTAAGGAAATAATCGTTCAATCGAGAATAAATTCAAAGTATGGAACAGATTATTTTAATAAGTATTCAAGGTTATGCTTTCTACCTTAATGAATGTGTACAGTTTGATAGATTGTTTCAAGATAATTATCAACACCGAAACACTTAATAGAAGTCGAAATATTATATATTTCAGTTCGCAGTAATAATTATGCCACTTTTCCATCTGATCACTGTGCAAAATTTGTTTGAGGACAGTTTACAGGAATATGTAAATAGCAAAGTAGACTGTGAGAGTGATTCTGAAGTTATAATTAAACTTGTAAAAGTAGTTTTAAAAAGATGAAAGCTCAGAGTTGTAAAATAACGGCTCATACAAATTGAATAAGAACGTTAACGTACAATATTCAAAAATATTAAACCAAAGTTACTCAGAAAAATGCAGTTCTAAATGTCAAATCAAAATGAGTTCAGAATTCGAAAATACAGACTGTAAAATACATACAATTACTCTCGAAATTTGACTCCTTTAATAGACTTATTGTGTTTATCTATTATTATCCAATATTCCATCTGTGACTGGAAAGTTTTCCCGTGCATCTGATTGGAAAATTTCTTTCAATGTAAATGACGTGCTTTAGTGCTTGTAATTTTCTGTAAACACGTGTTGGGAGCTGAAATCCAATAAAATATTGATAATTTAAAAGACTGTGATTGGGTTCTGAGATGTTTGTCTGTTATACCAATATGTATCTGCTCATTTGAAGTTGTTCCACTGGCTCTATTAATTATTTTTCGATCGTCTTTTCACATTCTCCACAGACATTACTTTAAATTATTTTAAACTTCAAAGCAAACCTTATACTAAAAATTAAAAGCGAAATTAATAAGCGCAATGTTGGCATACAAATTTTCATTAAATATCAAAAAAAATCACAAAATATTAATTCCCAATTTTAAAGTCCAAACAATGCTAGTCGATTATATGAACCGTCTCTAAATCCGATTGCACAGAAAATAGATAGAGAAAAGTACTAACCAATTTTAATTAAACATGAGATAATGAAATTAATATTTATAATAAAAAATTCGATGGGTAAATTCCTGTAAGATTTACAATTGAAAATGTAATGAAATATTTTCGGAGAATTTGTTGTTTCAAAAATTCCCATAGTGGTTTATGTGACACCAGATTGACAGATAATGAAATAGAAATTGCTACTGCCCAGGTAGAAATAACAATCAATTGACTTATTGAATACTAATTTTGACGTCTTTTGATTAGCTGGGTATTTGAATGAGGTTTATTCGATGGAGTGCGTTTACACTGCGGTGACATAGCTTAGATATGCTACCGACGTCAACTTTTAAATTTATTTAATTGTCAATATAGGTCTATTTTCACTTGAACTACTGTCGACTGTTTAGTGTAATCAAAGCCATGTCCAAGTATTGAAGTAAATATTGGTGGTTTTGAACTTTCGAAGTTGTTGTTGGCGATTTTCAGTTGTTGACAAGTAAATTTTGTCTTAAACATTCAAAAATCAATGAAAGCCTAGATACATGGGGAAAATCGTTACTTGGTATAAATGTTAGTCAAGTTTATAGGATTTTTTTCCAGAAGTTTGTCTGACTGAAAGTAACAGGTAAGGATAGAGTAATCCAGTGTAAAGTTGAAACTATGTTGAGTTTTTGTGAGATTGGATGTTGTTTAAAGTTTACCAGTTGAGTAGTTTATCAGTATTGTGTTTCGAGGGCATCTGGTTTAGGTAAATGATATGAAATGATATGAATTTGATAAGGAAACGTTTCGGCTCTTGCACTCACTCCAGGTAAGACCACTGAGTTTACTGTTTTGTAAAATCACTTAATAGAGCTAATATATCTGTATAAATTGATAATCGATTAATTAATTTTAAATAAAGAATAGTTAAGATTTATTTTGTACAAACTGTTATTAAAAAATTCTCATTAAAAAAATAACTCACGATTTTGAGTTTCAAAACACCAACTAAACAACAAAAACACAACAGTAGGGGATTTTTAAGTCATTAATAAATGTTTTTGCGTTTGGATTTATTTCATATAAAGAGATTTTGCCGAAGGTTGTGAAGATTTTGGTAGGTGAAGAGCCAAGGCAGATTGATGTTTGACAAAAATATGATGTTTGAAATCAGAAAGTTTAGAGAACAAGTAAGTTTTAATGACTGGATTACTTAGCCATTAAGTTAGAATATCTTCGGTAGTCAGTTGGTTTGGACGGAGATCATTTAGGTGTAGTTTAAAATTAGTTACATAGTCTTACAAAACCACAATTGTACAACAAATTTAGGAGGATTCCAATATCGCATTTTTTTAGAAAAAGTCTATGGACAAGACATGTTCTTGAAAATGTGAAACAATCCTTCTTGGTACATAAATTACATTTGGCGTTACGATCATCGAAAAGAGTTATAAATGCCGATGCTATTGGAGAAATGTTGGGTAGTTTTATTAGATGGGGAGAGCATGAGAGACATTCAAGATCAGATTCTGAGTCAGTATTGGATCAGGATGAAAAGAAGACCGTATCTCAGTAGATTGGATTAAAACAACATCATCATGGTCAATATACATGGTCTATATACCCTTTTTTCTTTCACTCTGCAGTCAGCATGAGAATAATCAAGTTACAACTTGAATGTAATATTTGGAGGAATTGTAAGTAATTGATATGGCACTGGGCTTTAAGAAAATTTCTTGATATTTGGCTTGGTTGAATAGAATCAGTTGCTATTTTATTTACCACTTTTAGTAAATCTGTGAGTAACGGTTCCATTACTAAGTATTAGGTAATTGTTCTTTGGATGGTTAGTTTTATGATAAATGGGATTTGGTTTGACATAGAAGCCGAGTTTAAAGTCTCTCCAGATAATAGAGAGAAATTTCAAGGACGTTATTGAAAATTTGAAACATGATTTGCAGGCAAGATTTAAGTATTGGGTCTATCCTCGGATATATTTTTGAAACTCATATTTCAGGATGCCTTAGTATAATCTGGAGTGACTACAGAAATGCAAAGGAATGAAGATGGTGGTATTTTAATGTTAGCAGCATCAATTTTAAGGAAAATAGAGAAGAATTTACTGAAAATCTTGAAATAATATTGGCTTTCATATTTTGAGCAATGTAAGGTGTTATCAATAAAAGCTAAAGCTTTTTTCGGTTGAAGCAGTGCAGGAGTGATAGGAACTGATGGATTTTGGAGTTAATTCCATAGCCAATGTTTTTTATATATGTTATGTTGATTAGTGTAATATTATAAGGAGAGAATAGGGTTCCGAACGCTCTGGTTAATTCACTGGAACAACTGTCATTGGGACCTCTACATAGTCGACCTCGACAAAGAATGATCCTACTTCATTGATATAGAAACGAGGCATCTCTCTCCAGCTCAAAAGTCTCTATGGAACAAACTAGACTCAATTCTACAAAATATAATTGCAATCAAAGAACCGATCAATCTGAAACAATCAACTTTAGATGAACTTCCACTTCAACTAAACTCACCGGACTGTGGCCTCTTCGTGATACAACACATACTGGACTATGCAAACCAATGTCCGGTATTCCACACCCCAGTCCTACCTCAGCTTCGAAATGACATCAACAAGATCATATCAAACACAATTCTCTTCCTCAAACTTTCAATTCAATCCAACAATGAAAACAGTCCCACGATGAACCCAATTATGATCGAAGTAATTAAACTAGACTAGACTGGAGCAGCTAACCTCACTAATTCTAACATCTGCCCGTACGGCAATAGCAACAACAGATCAAACCCGTTTCGATGGAAAGAAAACGGTCAAACCTCCAGCTCTCCATTTCTCAGATCAATCAACTCCGGACTATAAACTTCGCAATTAATTCCGCAAGGAGCCAAAAAAGACACTTCGAATTATCATGGCATCAACAAACCCTACCTCAAGTCCATCCTTACAAGAAATTATCAATCATTATTCAAAACCAGCTCCGCTGCAAATCTCAGAAACTTTAAACCAATTCTGCCCAGACACAAAGACAACTCAAATCTAAATGTTATCACTCTCACTGAGATTGAGCACACCTTCAAAAACATGCAAACTCGGCACCAGGAAACGATGAGATCACTTACAAAGACTGGATATTAATCGATCCCCAGCACACCTTCTTATAATCAATATTCAATAGAATCCTCAAGAACAAAACAATACCGGATCAATGGACAGACACAAACCTTTTCCTAAAACATGGCCCTTGTCAATGACACTCTTCAATCTGTCTATTGATTTCATCCTGCGCTCCCCATCCAGTATACCGGGGCCTCTCGCAATATATGACACTCAATTCTCAACACTGGCCTACGCTGACGATATCGTTTTCATAGCAAATTCTGGAGAGAACTTGGAATACCGGCTGAATCAACTTATTCATCAAGCAACTGATATTCTACTCATAATCAGCACCTTCAAATGTGACTACTTCTGCAAAAATAATAAGAACCGAATCGACCTGACAATATTATAGAGTCAGTGCCAATCGTGGATAGTGACAATCTCTACAAATATCTCGCAGTGTCATTCGGTCTACATAATCGATCATCATTTGACCACATCTTGGAATCAATCATCACAGATTATGAAGCGATTGCAGACTCCAGACTGCATCCTTCACAAAAATTTCGGGCTTACAATATTTTTCTGCACTCGATATTGGCTTTCTACCTCCAAATCCAACAAGTAGAAACTACCAAACTGGATTCAAGAAAACTGATCTCAAACCAAAATAATGAATCAGTACAATCATTCGACAAAAAAATACGTCGAATATCTCGCAAAATACTAAAAATAGACGGATCGAACTCAAGCAACAACTTCTTCTATGGACCTACCAAACTTGGCTGGACCGTACTCACTACAGCCGTCATGGATATTGCATACGGGGCATTGTCGGTGCCTTTCGCTAACTCACAAGCCCGGACCAAGAATTTAGAACATTCATGTCAAACCATGTAACCAAGATTGTGAAGCACCGAATCACTGAATCAAATGATCTCGCGACAGCACTACTCTGGATCTCTGGTAAACTACCGACTGAAAAACCATCCTCAGTAGCAAAACTTGCTTTGCAATCAGAAAGCTTAGGAATAGTCAAATCAATGTGGAACTCTATAACCACAGCACTGAAATTCTCCGGAAACTCACGGTGGATAACACCAAGACTTACCATTTCAACTTCGAAAATCGCGTTAAACTCTCAGATATTCTGCATTGTTACAGCGAGTTGGGTATCATAAAAAAACAAGGAAGACTGATTTACTGCTTCTCAGTCAGTTATCCCTCGTAAAAGCCTCTAAAAAACTTCCACTTGTCACCAGAAGTCTGGATATTCACGTATCAGGCCAGAGACAACTTATTATTACTGAATTACGCACCGTATTTCATGAAGAAAGGGAAATCAACCTTATGCTGACGACGCCAAACAGAACAGGAAACTGATGCCTACATATTCATCCACTGTCCAGCGATCTCTGATCTGGAATCAAAAAGACACTCAATCATTTTGAACTACTTAGGCAACTACTTACAATCACTCGGACTGGATACCGAAATTGATACAAGCCCACTGGAACTAAATGCAAGATTGCGACAGGATCTCATCATCAGAAACAAAGCCAAGAGACATGCTTACATCATCGATCTGAAGATCCCGTTTGATACTTCGGACAACTTTGAGAAACATTGGTTTCTGAACTTTGAAAAATATCGGACAAGTGGCTGAAATCAAAACAAAAACCAGATATGAAACATTTCTGGATGTACTCTGTATTGGAGTACTTGGATTTTGGGAGCCGAAAAACAACAAAGTGCTACCCAACATCGGTCTAGAAAAGCCACGAATCACCTTCATCGACGGGTTCTTCATTAGCACTCCACAGAAAGACGTCTTCGTGACATACAAGGCCCACATGAACTAACGGAGACTGAAGCCCCTACCTTGGTCAAGAGCATACAACCAGATATCTGCAACGACTACAATCTGATAGTTCAACTATTGAGCAATTCTAGTGTAAAGAATCTCGGCAAGAATACTCATTGGAAGAAACGAAAATGTACATACTGTAAATTGATGTAAGGACATGTGCCACAGAATCTTGAAGAATTTTATGTTTATATTGAATAAATTTTAGTTTTTTGTGGTTGTATTTATAACACAAACATGTTATGAAGTCGAAGTAATTCATTAATTTAGAAACTTTAGAGTAGTTTTGGCTAGTTCATCTGTTAGATGATTTGCAATTAATGGTGAGGTTGATTAAGGCATGTGTATTATTATGTGTGTAGGATGTTGAGGAACTGTGGTTTTGGAGATAGTTCGTTCCGGGACTTTCATGAGATTTTAAATAATAGTTTTTTAACGGAGAAGTCAATTAGATCAATGACGACCGTCGTACTGTCTTTGGTGTGGAGGTTTGTGGTTTTGGTTAATAAGGTGGGGTTTCTGAATTATTCGGAAATCCGCAATTAAATTTAAATTGACAATGATGATGCGATGCATTATTGTTTAATATTTAAGAAGACATTAATATTATTGATATTCACATATGATGAAATAAAATATGATAATAAGTTAATCATAGAATTAAAATTTTCATTATTTTTATCTAATTTTCTGAACTGTTTGATAGAGCGAACACAGTTATATACCTACCAACCTCCATGCTAATTACATAACCATTTGTATGTGCTGTATTGATGTCGGATGCGCATATAGCAGGGAAATTTGTCATCATCAACTACACAAATTGAAAAATAAATTTAAGATAAGCCCCTTAGTGAAAAGAAAGTGGTGATTCAAAGTTAACTAATTTCCGCTTCTCTATTTCAAATTCAGTGCAAGAGAATTCAAAATCCTACTTTATTAAAAGCGAGTCGATATTGACAATATTAATTATTTTTTCTTTCATTCTGGCAGTCTGAAAACAATGTCCTTTCTTGCTTCTGCGATATAACCATTTTATTGGACCATCTGAAACTCGTTCATGGTGTCACCTTGTGGTCAGGTATAATGTGGCTTTATCTGTTTCATGGTTCTCATGACAACCCATTTTCAGTATTGCGTTAATGTCGTTTCTCGCATCCAGTCTTCCTACGATCTTGTCTTTCCACTTGGTTCCAGCTACTCTTCGCTCCTTTTAGTAGAAGTACTGAAGCTTATAATGCTTGAGATTGTCCTGTAATGTTTTCACTACTCACTCAGTAAAAATAATTTTCTTTTACATATGATCGTGAAAATAAATTTTGTTAACATTGTTTTCACTTAAAACCAGAGGAATTATGCAGTAAGAAAAACATTATTTTATTGAAAAACTAAATGGAAAATAATTCTACTTTACATTTGAAGGAGCAGACACTACCGGGAATAACATCTTTAATTATATATATATATATATATATATATATTAAAGCTTAAAGTTTTTACAAATTTATTCTATTGATAATTTTTAAATGATATTTGAATTTTTATTTGACTGATTATATTAAATATTAAATACAACAAAGTAAAATACATTCATTTAAACCATTATTTTAATATATTAAAAGATAATAATTATTCTATGGCGGGAATTTATAGAAGTCTAATTAGCAAATTAGACAAATTAGTTCCACAAAAATTGCAACCAATATGGCAGCATTCAGCAGGTATTTGATAATTTAATAATTTATAACTTAACTGAATGGCGAGATAAAATTACTTTTCAACTTTCAAACGTCTAATTTCAGGTCCAAAGACGATATTTTTCTGGGCTCCAACATTTAAATGGGTTTGTAAAGCATTGAAATATTTGTTCAGTTTTCAATTTCTGTCAAATTAAGTTGAAAAGTATTACATTTAGACACTAGTTATTGCTGGGCTTGCCGACATTGCGAGACCAGCAGACAAATTGAGTGTGTCACAAAGTGGCGCGCTTGCTGTGACAGGGACAATTTGGTCTCGTTATTCGTTAGTTATCATTCCGAAAAATTATAATTTATTCAGTGTAAATGTGTTTGTGGCATTTACTGGATTATTTCAACTTGCTAGGATAATGAAGTAATCGATTTAATCTTCATACATTAACTAATTGATTTTCAGTCATCGTCGATCTTTGGATACATGAGAATCAGCTAATCATTTCAATTTTAGTTTATTTTTATTGATTTATACTCATAAGAAAATATAAATGTGATTATTTAATCTTGTTAATTATGGTGGCTATCATATTGATTATTTGATAATTTTTATAATACTGATTGTGTTTTATGTTAAACATTTGAAACAAACGAATCTGAGTATTATTTTATTGATTTTATTTTTTTTCCTAAGCCGTCGCCTATCACATTTACCGGCTTCCCTCAACTCATATAACTTGTATACTGTGATATACATTGTTTCCACAACCCAAACTGTGGAAATCATGAATTGATGTATTCTGATTTCAATTAATAAGGTCATTGCTAGCATTGAATTTATATGAAACCAAAATTGCATTTACAGCATGTGACCATGACGAACTGATTAATAATACTTTAGTAAAGTGACCATGAGTTGAACTCCAACTTTTATTAAATCATGTAATTATGGATTCAAAATCCTATCTGATATTAATGAATAGAAAGAATTATAAAACTGGTGTGCCGTTATGCTATCTGTTGGAATTGTTCAATATTTTTTTTACAGTCAAACCTTGGAAATTAGAGTACCTTTGGGGCTTACATTGATTTATATAGTAAATCCCATTTAAGTCAGAGGGGCTGTGCAATAAATGGGTTAATTGATATTTTAATGGAATCCATCCTTTAAACGTTTGCTCGGGATACACTAATGTAAGGTCCGTACCCCCTGAATCATTAAACCAATTCGGATTATGAGCATATTTATTAAATGTTGAACAAATTCGTTTAAAATCTTATCATTGTTCAATGCAGTAAATCAAATAACATTTGTTAAAAACGTAAACTATTTTCTACTTTCTGCCACTTTCCAAACAATTTTTAATACACAAACATAACTCTATTATGCAAAAATAGCCATCAAAATCTCTAAATCATATATCGATTTGGTTATCTTCATAATAACATGATTGACATAAATAAGCTTTAATTTTTTGGTAAAATAAGTATCTGATTAATGAACATATGATAAAAAATTTTTTGTTACAATATCAGTTTAAATGATAATATTGATAGTACCAACAATGGTTAGTAAATAAAATATAAAATAAATCACCAAACGTAATAATAACTCAAGTTCTTGAAGAATAATGCGAAGTATAAAAAAATTAATATTCATTGAAAATGTTTTCCAGCACCAACCATTTAATAACCTTATTAAAATATTATCATTAAACTCATCATAATACTTTATAGATTTGAATAAATTGTGAGATGTAATTTATTTACATTCGATGATCTCTGAATATTAAATACATTGCAACTTTAATTTGATGATAACCTGGACATTGACCATTTATGTAAAATCATCTGAATAAGAATACATTCAAGTCAATGTTTTAGTACAAGTAGTAATTTCATTGTAAACGTTGGCAGTAGATTGATAACTATGCACTTTTAGTTAAGTTTGAATATAAAATAGTACAACTTATCTTTGTTTTTTTATAAAATGATTATCATTAGTTCAGATAATTTTAAATATAGAATAGATTTCATTGAGATTCATATTAAATTGTTCATTTCGTTCATTAATCCATGGCATCACAATATTTTTCTATTATGTTAATCAATCGAGTTGTTAGAATAAATGGATAAAAAACTTAGTTTAATTAGATAACATATAGGTTGTCATTTTAAAATTTATAAAGCCCAAATGATTTATTTCAATGTATGTTTTGATATACATTCCGTCTGAATTCACCGTTTAAAAACCCAATACAATCACAATCTGTTTTATTCTAATATTTGGTTTCCTATCATCGTCAACAAACAACTAATTTGCATAAATCATAATTATTCTTGATTAGATAGTCGTAGCGCATTTTAAATAAACAAATCGGTTTATTACACACAATTAATATATTGAATTTCATAAATAATTTTATTACGATTTCAATTTTAAAATGTCTTCGTTTACTTCAGCCATCCGAAACGGCAGAAACCGTGTTGATAATAGTGTGAGTCCACAGATTTGATTGGAAGCCATAAAAATTTCGTTATTTTTTGCAGATGTATGGTAACCTAATCAAATCGATAAATTCTTCTTTGAAGTATGTAATTTTTGAAAAGACATTCTGAATAGGTTGTCCTGAGAAAAATGAATCAAGTCAATATTTTACAATGTTAAAGTGTTACAATTATGTATAGATTATTAGGAATATTTTATTTCTATCAATAAAGCTGCTTGTGCTTTTTAAAAAAGTTATTTTCCGAAAACACTAGTAGAATTATTAATGTTTCAGCTATGCCTGCAATGTTGGTATATAAATTACATGTATGATTACATGATTCTGAAAATAGTTGTTCTCAACCTCGTTGAATTCAAAATTTTAATTAATTATCCAATTTAATGGATAATGGCTTATTCGCCAAAATTGATGAACATAATTTTATGTTCGAGTATTCTTTCTCCACAAACAAATATCCAGAAATCTTTAAATAAACTGCTTAAACCTGGGCACATGCATAATTGCACAGTCATAAGCATCTCCATCAGGCACCAAAAACAAAACGAATTACAAATATTCATGATATAAATACGCAAACCTAAAATAACAATCAAACGTGTAATCCAATCAAAAGAGTCCAAAGTATGAAACATCAATGAAACCTGTGTAGAACTGAGTTAAATTACCACTTAAAACATATTCATAACAAGCAAAGACATACACATTAGAACCATTGCTTTCATTATTTATGATATGTATACTTACACATTCATGCAGGCACGTCCACTGACCAATCAAAATGATGACAGATGTTTCACTTCAACGTAAAGTATGATCACACCAGCACAAGTATTGACCAAGCTCGATTTTTTAAGATCAATTACACGAATAAAAATTATAAAATTATGGATATTCATTGAGAGCCGAGAGTTCTATAAATAAAATCGATTATGATTTTTTGATAACGGAAAATCCAGTGATGGTTTGGTGGACTAATTTTGACATTATCATTGGCTGATTTTGATCAATGATACATTTTTAGTTAATTATAATAAATCTTTGGTTTGTTTAATTTCTGATTTTAAATAGTTGACTAGGTGGCGGTAGCCACTATTGTTAGTTTTTTGATATTGTTGAAAAGAAATTTAATCTTAATCAGTTTGATTTACAAAAATAGGAATGATTACTCTTATTCAATTGATAAGTTTTGATTAGCTGATGTATTTGCAATTCATTGTCATTCAAATAAAGATTAAGATAATTAAATGTGTCCTATTCTATTATCAGGAAGATCTTTAGCAATAATTTTCAAATATAGCAGCATTTAAAATCTAAGATATGTTAAATTAATTTTGACGTATGACTGAAATGCAGGCAACCCTTAGATTGCAGCAATCACATTAACAGGTAACACAGACATCAATATCCTCATAGCCGTCTTGAAGAACAATTTATCTATATTCACAGCACTTTGAAGTTGTTTTTTAATATCCTTTGATTAGTTTCAACACAGTCCAATTATTTGGTAACCATAATACAAAGGTTTGAATTTTCTGTTTCATAGATTGATTCCAAAACTGAGCAGCTTCAAATACTGTCATGTAGATGAGAAGAGTAGTGTTGGATAACGTATTTATTAGAATTTGGTAATTTAATTCTAAATTTAATTCTTTTATATTATTTCCAACTTCTCCCAATATATGAATGGAATCAATAATTGCTTATTAAATTTATCAAAATAAAGAGGCTATGTAATGAAAATTTAATGTTTACAAGAAATGGTAAAAGTTTTCAATGGAAATTCCACATAATGTCTCATTGTATCACTATAGTTGAATTTAGCAATATTTTCATTGAATCTCAAAAATTCCGGTCTTCAAACATAGAACAACTTTATATCACAGTTTCCACCGGAATTTTTAAACCCAATTTCATACAAGTATCAGAACCCTAGAGCTTATTTTTCGTGGAAACTCTAGATCGGATTTATCTACTGAATAGTAATCCAAGCATAACTAGGATGTTAGAAAGCCTTAACACTATAAAAATAATCAAAAACTGATTTCTGAATAAATCCCAGCAATAAAACAAGTTATTTAGATAATTGTTGAAACATGCGGATCATTCCCAGTAATCAATAATTGCATTTCATCTAGCCTTTACTTAATCTTGTGTACATTATAATTGCTGTACATTATGATTTATGTGAATCACTTTTATGTCTGAAATAAAGATATATTACTTACAAACTGTAAAATGAAAATAATTGATGGCGAAAATTAAGAGAATATTAAAATGTGCTGGATAAAGAATCACAATATATAACAGTAGAATTATAATAATAGATAACAAAACTGATTACCAAAACATATCAATTAAAAAGGCGTTGTAAATCATATGATGCCAACGTGAAAATCTGTTTATATTTTATTAAGTCAGTGTGACCGGAGCAAAACACAGTCCACTGAACATACACAACAATCAAATAGCCAGGTAATTCACAAACGCATAAATCAACACTCGATAAATCTATTGAGACTGGAATTACCGAACATTTTTTTTAAAACTGACGAGTATCAATTTCGATTGGTGCGAATCATTACAATTATGAATTATCAATCAACACAATTTATTTATCGATGTTTTATTAATTCTCTGAACTTCAATTAACTGTGAGATTTTACAAATTATGGGCATAAAATGTGAAAAACAATAAAGGAGTTAATAAAAAATTACTAAATCATCACAAAATAGCGATTACAAATTAGAAAGACAGTAATTCACTGATAAATTATACTCTTAAAATTCAGTTCTTGTAATGAAATGAGCATTTTGAAAGGAGCATTGAATAATTAATTTTACAACAGAAACAAATATTCCAGCTAATAATCTTGACATCTGACCGAATTATCAAGTGTCCTTATGCAGTTTACGAATCATGTCAATTATTTCTAGAGCAATTTAAATAACTTTGAGTGGTCGTTCTCTGATAATAAAAATCACTTACCGAGTGTTTAATTTATTAATACGAAAATCTCAGGTTCATTCGAAGCACTTACAATTGAATATTGTTCGGGATTCAATAATTATCAGCAGTTCCATTAATTAATATAGCATTAATAAGTTAAAAATTGATTGCCTCTTTCATTGTGTTCAGTATGGATTGAACATTAAATGTGAATAACATAATCGATAAACATTTAGTACATGACATTTAGGTCATGTGATTTTACATTTCTTATTATAAACCAAATAAATATTTTTCAACATAATTTGTCTTTTATATATTTGGAAACCACTACTGAGTCAAAGATAAAGATTTGATGTATTGATAATTAGCTAGTGAAATTATCGAGCGTTGATAAACAAACTGATTGCTGTTACAATCGACAATCCAGAATTCACTACACATAAAGCTACAAATCTTTATGAAGATTCGAAAATTCCCAATAGATTGTCTTCACAAAGCTTTTCGACATGATTAAGGAGCAAACCAGCGGTGATGGGTAATACATATACATATCATTTTGTTGAGTTATCAACAACAATTTGAATCTACAAATCTGTATTAACCAAAATAATACACTCAAAGACTCAATAATAACAACAACAAATCTTTAGGCAAATTCACAAAGAAAATCATTCAAGATGGGATCAGCGTTTGAAAGTTAAAAACGAAATGAAGAGTAATCGAAAAGACTGATTACTAAAATCACACATAAGCTAAGCACTTAAGTTATTGACCAAAATAGATTGGCAAGAATCCATTGAATTCAACCTCTTTTATCGAGTCTGTATACTTGATGTCTCGGATCTTCATTTTCAATTCGCTGAAGTTCTTTGTGGATCGATTTACTTGGAATTTTCCTTATATCTCTCACACCATTGGGGGATATTTGAGCTTGCTGACGTTTGTAAACATGTACCAGTCGATTATTAGCTTCTAAATATGAATTAACATTAGAATGAATCTGATTGGTTAGCGGTACGTATGTTTATAGTGTTTATATGTGTTGATCTTTCCTTGGTTCTTGTGATCCTTTTGATCAACTTGTGATATATCCAAAAATTTTAATGGAGATCAAATTGAGTTAACTCATATCTATCAAAAAGTACCGATCAGTAACTAATATTATATTTATCTAGTATGAACCAACATATTATAGCCGCAAATTCCAAACCAAAAATTCGATAAATTATAGAACAATCAACATGTTTGTTTTCAATGAAATCCGATCATTCATTACAGGCATTTGTTAAGTGGTTATAGTTATAATATATGATAATTACGTTATAATAAATTAGAATTATTATGTTTATCCCAAAAATTGTTTCTTCATTATCACGAATATTAAATTAAGTGATCAAATTAATTACGGAAATCAAAATAGATACTCGAAATTATTAAAGGAAATAAAAATTTTTAATTTAACGTACAATATTTTTCGAATAAATAACAATAATTAGTTTTAATAAATTTTCATTATTATTATTATTATTCACTATTTTTAATTCTTATGGATCACGAACATTTCATCACGGTATCAAAAATTGCTGAATCTTTTGCCAAAGAATATTATAAAACTATGGATTTGAAACGGGGGAAAATATCTTCATATTTCTGTAGTGATGGCTCTTCAGTAACATGGAATGGTCACGAAAATGTTTCTCTATCAGCAATACAACAGTTCTATGACAGTTTACCAAAATCTCTAACAAAAATTTCATCTATATGCTCACTACCAATAAGTAGTAAGTTTATGAGACAATTTAATTGTTATTTTAATCATAAATAATAGGTACAATATCACCAAACTTCAGTTCGATCCAGATTTTCATAAGCGGTGAAGTAAATTATCATTTAAAACAAAATCCAAAGGATTTTAAATTATTCAACGAAACTTTTATATTGATTGAAGATAAAGTCGATCACAGATGGAAAATTATCAAATCAATAATGCGCTTTGTTATGCTAAAAATAAATTAATGGAAATGATTTGCAGTACAAATTATTCCAATAAATATTTTTACAACAAAAATAAATCTTTTAACGCAATATAATTATCCCGCATTATTTTGTTGCCATAAATATGTTTCTGTAAATGTCTCCGTCTAAATCATTATTTTAATATTAAATAAAAAAAAATTAATTAAATTAATTAATAATTATTTATTGATCTCTGAATATGAACAGTTATTGAAAGAAGAGTCTTTGTGCCTCACAAAGTGTCCTTTTCCAAAGTGACATCATTCGGAAAATCAAAAATATCTCACCTTTATCGAGGCATTCCTTTCAAAATATTCAAAGCCACTTTGATTCTTCTCACGTGACAGTAAGACCATTGATCAATTCTCAAGAAATAGCTAATAAAAAATTAATATCAATAGAATGGTTTATCAAAGAGTTCAGACAATCACAGTCATTCTCCTAATAAGCTCTTGTTGAATCTCGACAAATCAGATGAGTAATCCATAATCACTGAAAGTTCTGTTGGCACAATTTTCAAATGGTTTCTATAAATGGTTATTATAAATCTTAAAAGCTCAATTACCACTTTCACATCTCCATGGTCAATCCTGAAAGGCTGACAACGCTTTGATTATACATAGATTCAAGGAAAAAGAAATGAAATCTGATGGAATTCAAAGCAAATCTTGATAATGAGAAAAATATTGTATAGATCTACTAAAAGTGTGTAGGAATATTATAAAAGAGCTCATTTTTGACAACGATGGCCAGTCTTTTTTGGTCAGTAACTTGAGTGTTTAGCTTATGTATGATTTTAGCAATTAGTCTTTTGATTACTTTTCATTTTGTTTTTGACTTTCGAGCGCTAATCCCACCCAGAGTGATTTACTTTGTGAATTGTGAAAAGATTTGCTGTTGCTGTTGTTGTGACTAAGTGTAATACTTTAGTTAATACAGCTTTTCAGATCTAAAATGTTGATTGATAACCCAACATATGCAAGATCGTTACTCCATATAAAATGCAGCGTTCCAGAATAATCAAAGTTTCACATTTCATTTGTTGTAATAAATGTATATTGATTTTCTTTTTTGTTTCATTTGTCAATAAATTATTAAGCTGAATAATTTAAAGAGGATATTACACTATTTGATAGAGTCACAGATACAAACCATATAATACGAAAAGTGGGAAAATTACCAATTATCTTATCTCCGACATTCGATTAGATGCAAAAAATATGAAGAGGTCACTGATAAGAAAGTTAATCTGATTATACCCGCGAAACAGGATTTGGTAAAGAAGATTCAACAGGAAAAGGTATTCAATCATCTCAGGGACAAAGATATCCCTTGGTCTCACAATTAAAGGTATTAACTATTTTAAATATTCTTGCGAAGGTACCCCCCACGGGTTGAAATACGTTGACCGGTAGTACTACGATGTGAAAGTATGAATGGAATGTTTTTTGGTTAACTATAAATGCTAATGTACTCCCTAAATATTATTATACGGCGGCTTCTTCATAAACCATTGGGTGGCTAAGCAAATCGAAGCATCTCACATTTCAAGACCTTCATACAAATGAAACCTTAAGACTTGTTTTTTGTCAGTAAGACAAGGAAAAACTCTAATTATACCATAACCGAATATTATCATTTTCCAAATTAGAATAAAACTATTAAGCAAAATGCCAATTGCTATGACACTGATCCTTATAGTAAATAAATTCAATCGATATAACTATGATCTAATTGAAATATCCGATGACAGACAGCCCCAAAGTGAGTATTATAGCGAACACTTACAGATACATCTTCTCATATTGAAGTACTATTTGATATATCAAAACAAAAACTAACCATTCTAAAAAATTCCCAAATATAATGACAATATTTACCGAAAAAATCTCTTTGGAAACACGTTCATACCAATCTTTTCTACCAGAATTTTGAAAGAAGATAAAATAGAAGAAACGGAAGAAATCACGACTTATAATAAATTGGGCTCAATACTTATCCCAAATTAAACAACCAACTTAACGGCTATGTTGAGTACTACGCGGATGACAAATGAATCGGAAGATGAAGATAAATGCCGCACATAATTGTAAAGGACTCTATCATAAGCTACTCATAAAGATACAGCTGCGTAACCCTAAAATGCATATGGTTTATTATTATCAAACGCATCTTTAATATATTAGGTTGTCCCATATGAAATGTCCGATTTTTATATATTGAACTTTAAATCAAAATTTTTTAAAAACTACTTAAC
>JBBMOY011721398.1:0-13459 GCA_037951405.1 Platydemus manokwari | reverse complement strand
TTACAACGTTCAAATTATACTTACGCATAATAATGTAATAATAATTTAAGAAACATTATAATTAGATAATTACCATAATTTTGATAAATAAAATTACCCACATGATATATACTTATATATTTATTAAATTAAACTTAAAAATAAATTCAGTGTGATTATTTTCTTATTTGAAGTTTTAATGTAATATAAAATGGTAAAAAATATTTTGGATTAAGATAATTTTGAGATTAGAAGTTAATAATTCTCGCTTTTTAATAACATTTGAAATTTGTAACTTTCGATCAACTTATACAAGAAACGATACATTTATTTTTATTTTATTGACTACTATTGAATATTATACCCTAAATTTATAAGTGGCAATAAGAAATAAATGCCCTTCAAAATCATCACAAAAATTAAAAACAAAAGTTGAGCAATAGTGACAAAATTCACTCTAACCATTAGTACATATTTCATAATTTGTCTTAGGAATTTTATTTGATTGCATGAATTTCAATAATAATTACTAACAAAGAATTTCGATTGCTTTATCAGTCTTGAAATGCTTTTATGTTTATCGATGAGTAATGTTTTGTGTGTACATGAGTTTAAGAAATCATTATCCAATAATACTGAAGTATTATATTTTCTAACTGATTGCATGTGTATCTCATACTTTATAGTACATCTCTGTGCTGAGAATCGAAAATGAGATTTCAAAAGGTATTAACAGCCAAACACGATAAGTCTATTCTAACAATCATTATTATTTTATTGAAATGTTGATTAGTGATTATGTTTCCACTCAAATTGTTAAAATCAGCAATCATGATGGAAACTAGGTAAATAAATTTCATTAATAAATATTTATATTGAGAGAATCAATCTTCAGAATACTGGTGAGAATTATTTCACATGATTAAACAGACTTCCAACCATAAAAATTTCTATAATCATAAAAATATAATTTGTGGCAAAAAGCTTGGTCATCGAAATTTTATTATGAAAAACAGTAAAATATCGTATTTCTCTATCAATGACTACTTGAATGAATGGAATATTCTTTAATGCGACAAAATATTTGAATATAGTCGTTTGACATTCATTTTTATATTTTAGTCAATGCTTAGTTTAAATGAATAATATAATTTGTGAAAAAAATTGTCTAAAGTCTGTTGATGCTTTCATAATTTTCCAATTACGGTTCACCATTTTGTCTTCTGATGGGAATTAGATTAAACTATTAATTTCTTGATAAATTAATAGTAAAAAGAATTTCTCATTGATTTTTTCTCAAGATATTTGATATTCTAGTACTCTTGAACATACTTCAATAGCCTCTATTTATTAAACTGGGTCTCAATATCTGAATTTCTTAATTTTAATTTCTGTCGATGCTTAACAGAATTGGCATTTATATATTCAATCCAGATTTTGTATAGTAATTTTAAAGTTCTACTAATCCAATTTAGAATACTTCAATACGTTTCATTTCACAGAAATTTCAAACAATTAATACAACTCAAATTTTAAACTCAATAATTATTTTATTTATATATTATTTTATATTAATTAATATTTATTGAAAAAATATAATTTGTCTCATACACTCAAATAACAGTCATATGAATAATTATTAACACATTTTTAATAAACTGTATTATTAATATAATTTTGAATTTGTTTGAAAATTATAATTATTCAAATGTAAATAAAATACATCTAAAAATCTAAATCTAAATAGTAATTCTATAAATTTCTATTAACATTTCTAATATTTAATAACAATCGATCTAATCGATTTAAAATGCCCCATGGACGAGTCTGCATTAATGGCCTAGCTAGCTCAAAAGAAAATTAAAGAAAAATACTCAGACTTACGAAATGCGTAAAAAAGCAGCCTGACTGGACTGTTGAACTGTTCACTTGTTTTGTAAGGATTCTCGGAACTCGAGAAACACAGACCAACGTCACAGTTGTAAAGGAACTAGAGATGGATAAGAAAATAATAAACAAAATAGCATTTGTTTGCATAAAGTAGAATATAAATGCGAGCTATCTGCAATGGGGGTTTCACACGAAAAAGAGGACAGCAACAAAGACAACTTTAAAAATAAATGAAGAGGATATTCCAGACAACAGAAACTGGAAGACGGAGACCGAAATGATTGTACTAGCAAACTGTGATTCATAGAACTATGTACATCCCATATTTTAATGTATGGGTATCTCGGTTATCAATGTTTATGAATAAATATCTGTATGTATTCTTCCATTCAATGGTTGTTGTGAAAAATATATTGAAAAATTGGGTATTTTACAATTTTAAATTCTACAAATTGAAAATGAAATGAAAATAATTTTTCATATAAACTGATCCAATTAAAAAATTAAAATTGAATGAATAAACTCATCATAAATAAATTAATAACCCCGTATTGTTGTGTATCATAATAAAAAACAATAAGTATAAATTTACTCTCAAAATATCACAGATATGACTACGTGCAAATAAATAAAATAGGCCCAAAACACGATTATATAATAAAAATTATCACTTAGCCCTGACAAAACCTCAATCAGTACTATACTTGTAACCTTGAATTTGTATGTATTATGATAATTGACTCCTTTTAGGTATCAATATTTATCCAATTTTTATTGGGGTAATTGATCTTTGTTTTGTGTTATATTTGTGATTAAATCTTTTGTCAAAAATGAAAAATTCTTCCCAAATTTTATTTTATACGTAGCCGCGCATGTTTAAATTTAGAGGTTTGAGTATATGCAAATCATGAAAGCAATGGTTATAAAATGCTTAGGATCGTTACTTTTTAATAGATTCTTCTACACCCAACAAAACAGTGACTTGAAATCGAGTACGGCTTCATGAATTAAAATGTTTAATTTTATTTGAATATCAAGAGTGTTTATCGACATAATAAATTTTATTTTTGTTTAGTTTATTTGTAATTACTCAATTTTTGGAAAAAAAACAACTAGTAACTGCGTATATTATCCAATTTTAAGTTCTATTTATCTATCTATTTATTCCATTTTAAAAACTGAATTATATATGCTAATAAGGGAAATATTTCTTATATTTTTAAACATTTTCAAATTTTGATAAAAATTGATAAGTCTCCATTTTAAATAAGTTTTAAACAGGAAACGTTATCCAAAGTCACCTTATCAGGAAAAGGTGAATTTGATTAAAACCTTTACTCGTGAAATAAAGGTTTTTCGAACTTCAGTCATAGTCAGTGGAAAAATATGAATTTTAGTTTAAAAATCAAATGTATTGTAAGCTGCTACTATCTTAAAAACCACACATTCAAAACGAACTGAAAAGCCACGACACCAAATTATATTTCAATACAATTATTTAAACAAACTAATTTGATTTTATACAAAAAATTTTTATACAGAATTAAATTTTATATAAAATCAAATTTTATAAAAATTAAATCTATAAAATTTTTAACTCAATTTAAAATGCTCACGCATATAATTGATGAAATCACTACTGAATTGAGGTAAACGTTTAAGGAGGAAAATTTGTTTTACATTTTTATAGATTAAATGGAGTTAGGAAAAGAATTTGATCAAAATTTTAATCAAAAGCGTTGAAGTAGCTTAAATACTTCTCATTATACGACAACATTAAGATGTTTATTGAATAATGAATTCACTCAAACCGAAACCATTTATTAAATTTCAAGATAAAGTCGAGAAGTTAGACTCCTTAATTAGTTAAAATATTTGATCTTAAATCCTTTCGTTGGGTTATTTCAGTTTTTACTTCATTCCATGTTGGCTAGATGATTTTATCAATAGTAGGATTCCATTAATTTTCGAACCGCTCATAGTAGCTTTGCTTATTGAGTTTAAAAAACTTAAAAAGCGTAATTGAAAAAAAATCTCCAATGATTTGAATATTAAATATTTTCGTTCGAATGAAAACATTAAAATTATTTAAAAATCACAAAAATGTATCACAAAAATACGCTATGGTTACAAACGAGATTCTAAAACTTGAATAACATTTTTATAGAGACTTCTGCTATATTTTGCTTTTTCACATTCAAAAATAATTATCGATATCATAATTACAACTAGAATGGTTTTTTCTAGTAATTACTGTTTGTTTGATATATTGATAAAAGCGAAAATAATACCGTTTCATCTATAGTACTCAAAGTTATTCTCTCGTAACATAAGTAAGAGATAGCATATGCTATAAATTAATTCATTTGAACATCTTGGGATTGGGTAAGGTTAGAAAATATCGTTTTGTGCATATATTTTAAAAGTTCATATTATTGAGATAGTTTATGACTATACTTGATGGAAATTGTATATTAAAAAAAATTCAAAATAAATTGTCAAACAGAAACTAGATTTTAGTAATTTTATTTACGCTAAAATTAGAAATCAAAGTAAAATTTTAATTTTTTTAAACTTGTCAATATTGAGATTAAATAGTGAAGTTTTAAATACATAAATAAACACCAATTAATATCCATTTATTCATTCAGTGTAAACATTGATGTCGATAAATGTCTCTAAAATCAGGTAAAAACTAACTAAAATGTGAAAAAATTATTAAAAATTAAATACAATCAATGATATGTCTCGGATCGACAAAAAAGAAGTTTTTAGTGATCAGTCATAGTTAGTCAAACTAGTAGTGATAATCTATCTTTGACTATTTTACTGAAGTTTTTTAAAAATTACATTTGTTTTTTCCTTCATTCCACTCAAACAAATTTAACCTCATTTGTCTAATTGACAAATGATTTCAAAAAACCAGAATTAATATTTTTAGTGATGCTAAACGAATATTGCTATTTATAGAGTTATTTTAATTTTTTTTTAATGTCCGGCATGCTAATTATTATGGTTTTTGTTTGAAAGTATATCTATTATAAATATTTAATATAATAACCAAAAATACATTTTAATTAAATTTTACCTATGATTCCGTTACATAAGCTGAATAGAGATACAGAATTAAAACAAAATTGAGCAATAAGGTTTATTCGATTAAAACAAATAATTTAAAGCACAGAATCTATTTAAAAGGAATAGCCTAGTGCATACGCTCTTTGTCACCCTAAACATGAAAACATAATGTAAAATAAAATGTTACCAACATACTTAATATGTAGTGAATTTAAACAAAATTATGTGTAATTTCCGCTGTTTATACTAGTTGATAATATGTGCTTTATACAATAATTATAATATGATTATTATTTTTAATTAATTATCAGATTGAGGCATGGTCATCCAACACGCTCGTAGATCAATCTGTAATTCAATTTGATTTGGATTTCTTCAAGTTTTCGTAGTCCAACCGAATTTATCCTGACGGCAATAATGCGTCAAAATTTATTGCCTATCAGTGCTTTAAAATCCAACCGGGTTCTGCGTGGTTTTGTAATCAGGGGTTTTGGATTATTTGATGAATTGGTCTCTAAATTAATATATAAACGAAAAGCCATTTTCTTGATGTCTTTTAGTCCTATCTGTCTCTGATCTGAGGCTTTATCCGTATCATAAAAATATCATCATCATTTTTAGTCATCGTTCCTGAAGGCTCCTACGGAGAGCTGTAATAGGACTAATTTTCAGTAAAAGGTAGATTACTTATTTTTAAAAATCTTTTGATCGCTTCACAATTCTTAATGCTTGAAAAACACTGATATATATTATTATCGTTCAGGAAACTAGATGTCAAACAATGATACCGTCTTTCAGAAAATCAGACTCAAAGATACTTAAATTGAAAAATTTCAAACATCAAATGGAGTTACGCGCAATGGTAATTCCATTTCGGTGCCGGTAAAGCAAAGATTAAGTCTGAAGAACCTCGGGACAAAATCAAATAGCGATTGCTGTAATGTGAAAATCCAAGTAGCTCAAAATTAATTCATGAAAGCTATGATACTACTGGACAATCCCAATCAATCAATAACCATGAAATTTTGGACCATAAAGAATAACCAAATAACAGAAACTAAAGAGAAAAATGATGTGAAGCAAAGAGCTCCAATGGGTAAAAATAATATTTTAAAATAAATTTCTATGCTTCCAAACAATTAAACAACCATATTTCAGTAACGAAATTTTTTAATTACTTCATTAAATAGTCTGTAATTTATTAAGCATCAATCAATATAAAATTAACCCGACAATTTATGAAACAAATGAAATTATATCCCAAGAAACTAAAAGAAGCAATTATAATTAAACAAGTATTAGAAAACCTGGAAACTGAATCGTTTTTATCGTCATTTAAATTATATTAACTCTGTAGACTGAAGATAAATCTTCATAATTAATGACTTCTTATATCTGAGTTGTTATTAAATATTTCAGTAGTCCACTACAATAGTCAATATTTGACATATAAAAATTTAATAACATATTAAAATTCACTTCTCAAATACAAATTATTCTTTGATAAACTATTAAGAAGATTATTAAAAAATTCTTTCATTATATGAAGCCAATAAATTTGGAAAATTCTCACGGAGCAGATTTTGGCATTGTAACTATTGATTGATCGAAATTTAGATACTAAAAATATTTTTGTTCTAATAATTTTGTGAAAATCGAACCCTTGGTTGACAATATTTTTCTGGCACAATATAGAATCAGTTGAACAGGAATTTTTGGTGATTTGAAAAAATTATGAATAAGCATTTCAATATCAAAATACCAGAGTTTCTATTATTTTTTGACGCTGTTGATTTAGATTTGATAGATAAGTTTGTTACTGATTTTCGACAGAATATTAATATTTTTATAAATTAGAACCGAATTAATGAAATTATTTATAATCTCAAGTTGCGATAAAAAATACCAAAAAATAATGATTTCAATGTCTCAAACTCTTATGAAACAGAAATAAAAAAAATAAAAGATGTCTCAAGATGAAATGAAGCAAAGCATTTTGTTAAAGTCCTGATCAAACAGTGAATTATTTCATTATATTAAAACACAATGAAAATGAAAAAGTATTATCGCAATTCTATCAAAATGATTTATAATCTGGGACAACAAATATTGATTTATGTCTATATAATATCAACTCATTAGCATTGATAAAATATTTTCTCTTATTAAAAATTCATCGAATAAAAATCCATGAAATAATAATGACTGAATAAACATCCATACCAACCTTGTTGTCATGCATCATTAAACCAATATAAAACGGTAAAATGGCAACGACGTCGATTACGCTCATAACTGATCTGAAAAACTTCAAAGGCTCAGGTGAAGCAAAAAGTCTGAATATATATTCAACAGTAAAAAGGATAACGCATGCTGCATCAGAACAGGAGAATATCGATTCGTATTTTATTCCAAAATTAATGGATGTCCCAGTTTCTGTTGATGTTGAGCAAGGAATTGTTTCGAGCACATTTGCAAAGACAGAGGCAGCGATGAAGAATCCCGAAACGTAATATATTACCTGAGCAACCATTGAGCTGGACGGGTTTTCAAATGCTTCCCAAATTTTAAATCGAATTTTCTTCATACAGAGACCCTCAAATTTCTTATTTAAATCTGGTGATAATTCCTGATTGATGTCAGACATTCTTTCTAATGCTTCTTGGTGGCAATCTTCATACACTTCATAACAACAAAAGTTTAAACCAATCATATCGATACGAAAGAAATTCATCTCTTCTTCAAAAGCAGCAGAACATTCGTTTCTTGCAAAATGAGTATAACCATGTCTATAAAATATCAATACATAGCGAAATAATTCTGGGTCACGATCAAAAAAATATTCTTGCAATTCCTTGTCAAAAAATTTTTCTCGATCATCAGAAGAACCAAGTAGGGTTTGGGGATAACGATCGACTAAATATTGTGATATTTCAAATTTTCTTCCGCTGACATTAATTATCATTCGCTTTTCAATCGAAGGTCTGTTTTTGCCATCAACATCAAATACCAAATCGGATTCACAAACATTTTGAAACTGAGAAGGATACGGTTTCGTCGATAGCGGAGCCCAACCTATTGCCGATGATCGAGGCAAAGCCAACCATGCCGTATTTGCTGCTTGAGCCATTTTCTTTTTAGTCTATTAACTTAAAATGTCATTAGCTATTCCAAATGATTTAATCAATTATTTTTTAATTACACTAAACGGCTCCGGATACTTGAGATAATCATGTGTCACCAAGTTCAGATCTATTGGTAAACTATCTGTCAGAGTATAGACTATAGCTTATTTTCCTCTTCCTGTACTAAGACAAAAAATCTCTGACATACGAATGGAATCCAATAACAATTTAAATGCCATTGATCATTGGCCAATTAACTGAAACAGAGTGCAGCGTGCTGCAAATTGGTCTTAAAGAATTATTACAAACACACTAACTGAATTGTGTTGGTGTGTATCATTTTTTAGAGCATACAAACGATACCATCACTACATTACAGCTAGCTAATGTCATTCAAGCCTGCGGTTAAGGAGAGCATAAATATTTAAGTACCTAGAGAATAGTCTGAACCATGAAAACAAGTATATAAATTAGTGTAAGTCAATAAGACGATTCATATAAATAAATATATATGTATATTTTTATTCTTTTATTTTTTATTCTTTCCTAAATGTACTTAGGTTTATTGTGATATAATAGTCATTATAAATGTTTGTTCCGATAAACTATTAATAAAATTAATTGTATTAATCCGACCAATTGATGGAACTAATACAGTATCCGATTGTAAATATTTTTTTGATCGCAGAAAAATTGATTTTATTGCTTAATGATAGGGTGATTTTCAATGAATTGCTGTTTATGTTTCAAATCTATTGAGTATTGTCGTGTTGTGACAGATTAATTTAGATAATTTAAATTTTTGATAGAAACCAGTTTGATATGGTTGAATAATTAATTATTTTTCCGGAGTTGCATCTGGGTAAAAATAAGAAAGTTTTATTAAGAAAAAAAATATTTCAACTTTCACTGAAGTTTTTTTAAATGCAACTCAACTGAAATGAAAAGAAAAATATCAAAGTTACAATTCAAGATTGGTATTTCAGATGTTGTTGTGTTTGTTGTTTAGGTATTTTTTTTTATTTTTCTCTAACAAGTACACTTTGAAAAAAGTGGAAAGTTTGCCTAAATTACATTGCTTGGAAATAAACGCGATTGAGAAATTTTATGTAAGATACAATATTGAAAACTTGATTTTTATGCTCGATACGCTTTTTACATTTTTTATAACCTACAGAATGAACCTGGTAGATGGGTGAGTCGTTGCTGCCTACATGGTCAGTCATAAAACCCAATTTAACACCTTGAGATAATTTTTCTTTCGAGTTTAATTTTCTCAACGAAACTTACGAATTTAGATGTTTGTTTTTAAATTATGCAAGAGATTTCGGTAAGATCAGTTAATGTAATTCGTGAGAGGTGTGGAAATCATTTGAAAAATGGCAGTACATTTATTATTAAGTATTTTTCCATATTACATCGAATTTTTGCAGAATTACATTTTGTAGAACAAAATAGAACTAATGGAATAATATTCCGCTTAATTGAAAGTAAAATTAAATTTATTATCAATCTCTATAAAACAATAATATCGTGCGTTATAATAACTAAATCTCGGTCTCCGGTATATAGTAACGCCTATATATATAATAAATAAAATCAAATTGAGCATATTCACAAAATCGTTAAGTAAGTGTAGTAATAAAAGCTTCATTTTTATTCAAAATTACATAAAATTTATTTGAAAAGTGTAAAAATATTCTTAGACCTTTCTTATGATCATATGAGATTTTGGTGATAATTTTCAAGAGATCTGAATTTTGTTCGCAGTAATTCAGGTTAAACAATGAACAATAATTTTATTCTAAAATGGATAATATATTATAAGAGTGGTATAATTGTTATTATTTCTATTACTATAATTAGAATAATAATATTAATAATTATAAATATAATAATTATTATTTCTCAAAATTGCATATCTGGATATTTTGTTAATATCGATTTTAAAAATTCTTTTAAGTACTTATCATTAAGTAATTATCATTAATTACCATTTATTTCAAAATCTAGATTGCTAAGTTTAGGGAATTTCAGTACATTTCTGACAAATAAGTTAAATTGAAAAATAATTAATATTAAGTAAGAATATTCTTACAACACATTATGAAATATTTTACATTCCTAAGACTAATTATCAAAGACAAATAAAATAAATTATATTTAACATTTAGTAAATGAAAATTGTTTAAATTAATAAATAATCATTTTCAAACTTCATGAAGCAAAAATTAAAATGAATACAAGTTTGAAATTTTAATTTCTGTATATAAAATTAAAGATGAATCATTTTAGTATGATGGACAAGGCCTTAAAGGGTGTAACAAATCCTTCAACCGGGATAATAATTCTAGTTTCATCAATATCAGTCTAGATTAATTATAAATGCCGCTAATATCTGATTTTGACGACATTTTAAATGCTTTATCCACTTATATTTCTGACTGTAAAAAGTCCGAATTTAAACGTCATGAATTATCGTTCAACCCAAATTTACATTTTCAAGAATTCGAATCCAATAACAATACATCAGAAAATGCAATTTATTTCCAGTTGGTTAGTAAACTATTTCTTCTTCACGATATGGTAGGAATGAGTAATAAATTGATAAGTAAATGTTTAATAAAGAAAATGAAATCTGAAGATTGCAGCTTGTTTCTTGAATATTTCCATGAACAGGATTTCAAATTGATCAAGAACGTCATTTGTAATTTAAGCGACACCAAATATGTAATAGCTCTTAGTAATTTATCATATGAAATATTGGACAATCTCATACTTTCTGAAACCATTACCAAAGCTTTATGGTACAAATACGAATCACCAATGATCATCATCACCAAAAATGTTTACCAGGTTCAATCTAATCCACCGAAATTGAATGCTGTCAATAATATCGGCGACAATACCAAAACGTTTGAAACCCAACTTCTACAACTACTATCTGCTGTGACTAATGTGACAAAAAATCTGATATTTTCACAGACCTATACGTTTTGGGTATTTAAAATCAACAGTTTGATGTTTGGTGTTCTTATTCCACGATTAGAAAGCCAAAAGAATTGTTTGATTAACGTTTGGCCAATTGTTCCTGCGGCATCGTTTTTTAATCCTAGAAAAGCCATTCATAATTTGAAAATTTTGGAAAATGATAAGAATATATTCTATTCTATTTTGACGTCAGTTAAACAAAATTCGAAATTAAACGTAAGGTTTCGTTGTTGCAGTAATATTTGTTTCTTATTTAGAATCTATTAATTTACTATAATGTAAATAGCTTTTAATTTTTTGTTTTAATGATTCTAAAATTATTTTACTATGAAAAAATATTCTATTATAAAAGTTGGCAAATTTTATTTATGAGATAGTTTTATTGACATTTGTGTGACAAGTTATGGGTTAGTAAATGCAATTCTTTGAATTTTTGGAAATTTTCAATCAATAAATCAATTTTATATCTAACACATTTTCTATGTAAAAATAGAATAGTGTGTATAATTGAATCTAGTCTTAATAAATTAAATAAGCGTTGAAAAATGTTCCAATTTAAAGTGGTGAAGAGCCGAGCACAATCTGAAACGAAAACACTAATTTATAAATTATGATTAATCATTACCGATCAGAGCAGTATATTTTACTTTAAAATAACGTTATGACATTCCACTTTGTACCATTTTGAGCACACTACACTCTGTTCGTAAACATTGTTATAATATTAGTATGTATATTTTGAGGAATGAATTTCAAAGTTTAAAGAAAATATATTTTTATAATCTATTCATTATCTACTAGAATGATTCATTGAATTATCATTCAAACGAGTGCTTCCTGATTAATATTGTATTGTTAACAATGGACTAGGTTTGGAAATAAGTCTATAACGGCATAGCGAACTGTTAAAAAGTTTTATACTATCAAGTAGTGAAACCTAGATAATTGAAGTTTCCGTCAATCTCTAATTCTTACCAAGTTTAAAGACAAAATAAATGGATTAAAAAATTTATAAATATGTACGTATATTATATTATTTCATTATTACTGATGTCTCGATTGTAATTGAAATTGTCAGAAACGGACGACTTTCGATTGTGTCTCAAGCTGATCATAATAAATGTAATTACAAATTTACTCAATAAATTATTCATATCTACATTCTTTAAGAAGATAATGGATTCAAAGTTTTTTCAATCAATTGTATTTCACATTGAGATGTATAAAACAATTTATTATTATACGATTTATTAATGAAAATTATAATATTCTGAAGCATTATGTGCCCATAAGCTTTAATAAAGTTATATATTTCCTACAAATTCTATTCTTCTCCATACTAGTTGGAGAATGATGAACTTGCGTTATTTCGAAATATGAATATGATCAAGGATAAATAATAAAAATATTTTTTACAATTGCCATAATGAAATGCAATAGTAGTGTTAAAATTTCTTTAAGTTGATTGCGTTAGCTATTTGCATTATGTTACGTTATAACTGTGAGCGTGAATATAATTATTAGTGATAATTAGATATATTCATATTTAATAACTCTAACTATATCATTAATAAATCAACTTGTTTTGTCTTTATATTCTGACAATATCTTTGCTTTTCTATTACTGAATTTATTATTGGTCTTCATTAAGAAATGTATAATTAATAATGCCTACGAGAAATGCTAAAGTGACAATCGATTTCATGAGAAACTGATTCTTGTGACATATCGGTAAAAGTTCAGGAATATGTAAATAGCATATTAAGATTGTAAAAATATTAATTGGTTCATTCTAAAAATAACTAAAATTTTGAATTTTAATTTAAGAGCTCTTAAATAATAATGAATATTTATAAAAAATATTTTCAAATTTTAATATTTATTCACATTGTATATTCTATATTGTTCATAGTTTACAGAACAAAACACAAAAAGATTGAATCGAATATAACGATCCGATAATTCTTTTTCAAAACTAGTTAAGTTATTATTTATTTTTTAATGCGAAACGAAGCAAAACTACCAAAGCATTGAATGAAAAAATAATATTTATCATCACATTTGCTGTACAAATAAATGCTTTCTACTATAATAATTAATTATAAATGATATCCTACAATAATAGATTTTACTACTTTTCCATTTTTTTCCATTGTAGTTACTAATCTTCTAACAAAGAAAATCAATTTGCAAATAACTGAAATTGACGATCTCACATTATTCATGATAAAAACAGAGTTGGATATTGTCAAAACATTACTATTACATCGTAAACAATCTTGTATTAACACAACTTGGTTTATTAAAAAAAATTCTAATTTTATGATTATTAGTTGCTAAAATTTCTTCATTTTTAATAATCAATTCAAAGGTCATGTTTACAACAGAACAAAAAG
>JBBMOY011720287.1:0-13459 GCA_037951405.1 Platydemus manokwari | reverse complement strand
GACACAGGATTAGCACTGGTTGCGTCATTGCTTCTTGCATTTTTATTAACTTTCGTCATCGTCGTGGGCTTCATTCAAACAAGCAGCGTAAGATTCAAATACAGGGTATTTAGTTTCTTAAATAAATGAGGCAGACATAATTGAGAGCCGTTTTAATATTTTAAAAATAGATACTAAAGCGTTTCCATGGATCTTTATAACCTTATATATAAAAATTATTTATCTATTAAATCATATTCTTAGGTAGTCCACATATTAATTATTGAGGTTCTGCAGTCTAAATCTATATGTTTGCTGTATTTTTTATAGTTAGACATGGCAGCAGAAATCTTTCTAAAAATAAAGAAATATTCGAAAATTTCTCTCATTTCAAATTCCTTAACAATTGTAAATAATGGTGCAAATGATGTTTTTACATTTAAAGGCCAAATTGAATAAAAAATAAACTATATATCTTCCCATCTCTAGAGTTAATGGAAACCATAAAATAGTGATTTTAGTAAGCCTAATTACCGCTGGGGGCCTTGATTATGAGATGTTATTGACATAGGGATAATGATAAACCTAGCTGGAGTTCATATTTTTATTTATTTGAGTTGTATTGTAACAGAAAAAAAGTTTCAATCCGTGATTAACTCTTGCCTTAATTTGGAGTCAACCTCGGATTAGGTTTTACTTATATCGGTAATTATACTTTTTGTAATTTCCAAATTCATCGCTTATTTGTAAAAATGTTAAGTGTCAGTTGTTAGTTATTATTATTTCATTAAATAAGAATTTGAAAACAAATCTAAGAAAGTCAACCAGAAAAAGTATATTTAATAAAAATGTTCAAACAAATTATTCAATGGTATTTTATGATTTATTTTAAAACAAAATTAATTATTTTATCAAATCTTTAAAATTATCACATCACACTTTCTTGAAAACCTTTAATATTCTTCATACTTAATTCTCTATTCATTCTCCACATCTTAATATCAAATTATCTTTATCTGTCTGTATACTCTATATCAAGGGTCTCCAAACTTTTTCAGCAAAGGGCCACATTGCTGATTTTTTAAAATTTGGAGTGCCAAAACTATGATAGGTTTACAAAAATTATGGTACAAAATGACTAGTTGAAATCATTAATAAGTCATTTAAATGTTCATCAGGCAATCGTGACCTGTAGCAAGATTTGTGTCATAATGTTCGCGTGTTTCATAGTAAGCTTGGCAGGCCGTACTTTGGAGGCCCCTGTTGCATGCCATAAAACCCTTCCATAAACTCACTCAATTTCAAGGTCATTTTACTCGACCTTATTATAAATTATTTATTAAATCTTAAGAAAATAATGAAATCTGATTCCGTATCCATATAGAAATTTAAATTTTATTATGATCGCCAATATTCATTAAAACACAAATTTCGATATTTGGTGCTGCATCAGATCTGTTATGATTGTAAGGACTTTAATGTTTCTTCTATTATTAAATGAAATAATCCATAATTTTTTGCTTCTTTATCTTGTAAATTCACCCCATTTGGAAAGATGACGTTTAATAAATCTCTTGAACGCGTCAAACAAAGATTCATCAAATAACCTCAATAGAATTGCGATCTACTCAACCATATAAATTATCTTACAACTGTTACCACACCGGTTTAAATAGAATCTTCTCAAAATTTCTTTTTCTTCGATTTTGTTTTTCGCTACTCCTGCTAATGATTATGCTTATGATCAGAGGAAAAATCGATCTTGAAACAGATCTCCGCTACATCATTGACATATCATATAACAAACCATATATTTTCATTCATTTCTCACATTTCAAAATTGAGAGGAATCTCATGATAAATAGATTTTATTAATTTAAGAGAATGTGATGATCAAAGTGACCTTCAAGAATAATAAAGTGCATATATGGATAAACGAAAGATGTCGCTGTTCATCCGATTAAATATAGCTATAATTAAGATATGAGAAATGGATGTTACATAAAAGAGGAAACAAAGAATGTGATTCAAGACATTCCTTTCAACAGAAAACACCAAGTGTTTACTAATAATATTGAGATGAGTAAAACAAATTTGGGATATTCTGATATTTATGAGATAACCTAATCAATATTTATTCAGTAAGAGCAGTCACAAGAATAGGAAACACCGTTAAAGAATATTTCCTGACTTGAAAGGATCTCCGCGAATGCGCTAATTACAGAATTTAATAGGAAATTAGCAGTGCTGATTTAAACTTGATAATTATCTATAATCGATATTATTATTGTATTGAATGTGCTGATATGGAACTGAAATACAATAACTGAAATATTATGACAGCCCAATGTCAAGTATAAAATGGTGCTTTCGAGAATATGTTCAGTGCTGACAATAAAAATAAATATATTGTGATTACCAGTGGTCCAAATAGAAATCCATGATATTACTTACAATTATTATCTTTATTGATTTATTTCAGATCTGAATAATCCAGCACTCGTTAATTAATTGATTAATTTAATCAAAAGTTTTGATCTTCACGATAATCGAAAAATAAAAACTTTTATAATGATTTATGAATAAATATAAAATTGATGTTCGGATTTGTAAATTATGAATGTGATTTGGGTGACAATGTCATATTTGCAGATGAGTATTTGATAAAACAAATATCAGAAATTATCGAAAAGACACAAACATACACACACCGATATTACAATAAATTCTTTAATATTCCAAAATGGTGTGATAAATTAGAAGGGGTAACACACCCCTTCTAGAATTTTATTTTAGATTTATTATTTCGATTGAGAATAAAAGGTTTAAACCGACTTAATGAAGCATTAAAAAATATATCAAAAGAATATAAACGCTAAAATTATTCATCTGTACCATTTCTTATTTTCTGGAAGATGTTGTCTAAATTATGAGGAGATTTAAATGATCCAAACACAACATTCAATCAAATTAAAAGCTTCTTTTTAATAAAGAAATTCTATTTCTCAAAAAATACCAGTTTCCAACGTCCTAAGAACTCAGATACCATTCTTGTTATTGGATATATCATTGTCTAAATTGCAAACAATAGACTTCTTATGGAGATTGAAAACGCATCTTCTCACAATTTCGTCCAGGCTTATATCCTCAATGTAGTCTAAAAATAAAAATATTTATTTCAGAATAATTATACTACTCAAAACATTTTATAAGTAATATTAAGTATTATCGATCCATTATTATTTTTCTCGGTGGAATATGAACTCACATCTCCAATTCATTAAAATAAATCTTTCTTGTGTGGATAGGAAATGGGATCTTATCTTGATATCTCCACGAAAACTACCCACTATGAAGTCATTATTAATTATTACCCTTAAACTGTTATCAAACATATCAAGTGAGTCAAGGCTTAGTTTTTGTTGTAAAAGTTTCCTCCATCGATTATCGATACCAGAATTTGTAGAATAGAATAATTATTAAAATAATATTTCATCATGTGCATCAAAAATAATAAATCTATGGTTTCATAAATGGGGAAAGATTCTCTTTGATCATTGATGGAAAGGAATAAACTAGTTGATGGATTCAGGCGTGATAAAAACTTTAACAATATAAATTAAGTGAATCTTTTGAACTATAAGTCGTCCTATTCATTGATAAAATATTTTATTAAAATCAACCGAAAAATGTATTACAAAAATAGCTAAAAATAAAACCTGCGCGTTTTCCAAATCTTGAAGGATGCCAATATCTGGAATCAATCGAGTTAAACAAACCCAGAAATAAGAAAGCTGTAATTATATTTAAAACGAAGCTGCGCATTGTCATCACCATCTATGGATTTGTAATATTTTTCGAATTTTATACGAGGTAATTTATTTTTGATTCGTTATTGCCTTAATTGCTTGACTTACCAATCGATGAGCTGAAATAACGAAACAAATTCTGTTATCGATAATGAACACGTTTCAAATGTGATGGAAATATTAACAAGTAAATGTTGTAATACGGTTAATTTGATCATACTCATTTAGAGACTTGATATTCGGTGGCCATTTTCTACTCACTAATTTGCGAATAATTCATATGAATTGATATCTAATAAAAGCACGTTAATAATAGTTATTATTATATTTATAATAATAATAATAATTTTCATAATAATAATAATGCTGTATTAATCAAATAAAACCCATAAACCAGTGGTTTTCAACGAGGGTTCCACGAGTGCACTCCAGGGGTTCCACAATTTCGAAAATTTTATATTAGAACAACGAAAAAATGAACAACATGTTGAATTCAATTTCGAAAATCTACTTTATTATCATTATTGCATTATTATTATTATTATTATTATTATCATTATTATTATTATTATTATTATTATTAATTATTATTATTATTATTATTATTATTATTAATTATTTTTATTATTATTATTAATAATAATAATAATTGTTTAAATATACTAAATATAACATAAATAAACTCGCTACATTGGAAAGATCACTTTGTCCTACCACTATTAGGTTTGCTTTTATATATCTTGGTTGCTGGTTGAAAAGGAATATCTTGCAATTGCCCAGAAAGCGATACGATTTCGTGTGCAATTTTCAGCCTTATATTTGTGTGAATTTGAATTTTTCAGCTCTAACGACCATCAAACACAAGATATGTGGGCTATTGTTGAAGATAGCGCTAATGATGAACTTGGTGTGTGTTGTCAAGAAACAGGACTTAATCTTAAAGAGTTGTGCAAGAAACATCAGGTTTAAATCTCGCACCGAGTTTTTGTTGAGAATAAATTTAGTCTATTCAAACAAGTACAATTTTGTTTTCATTTCATCAACAAACATGTGCAATACTCTGAACATGAATATTTTTATTTAATTAAAAAACTAAATGGTTTTTTCAGCATAAAACAAATAAATTATTGCATATTGGTTCCTCGAGCCAGAGGAATGTTTCGGTGGGGTTTCTCTCCAGCAAAAAGATTGAAAACCACTTCCCTAAACAATAGTTTGATAAAAGAGTCAAAATATTGTTTTAAAAAGATTTAAAAATAAGAAAGAATTTGTTTTTTTTCGGATGAAAGCTTTTACACTGCAATATTAGGTCAAATAATAAAAACGGTTTTGAAACATTTATTATGCAAGAGAAGCGACTGAATAATTTTATATTTGATTCACCACAATCGATAGATGTAGAGATTAATCCAAAAAATCGATTATTAAAAACTAAATATTGATGTTATTAATCAATGCGAATATTGAATTTTAAACAAGAATTATCGTATCTGAATCTACACCTTAAATCCACACACACACACACCTCTCATGTATATAATTTGTAAGAAATTTAAAATTATTCTGATCGAGACGTACATTGTTGAATGTTTATTTAAATAATCTATTTATTGGAAATATATTCTGCTGGGTCTTTATTAATAATTCGAATGATTTAAATGATATAGCTATCGCTAACAATAGCCATGATTTGAGAGTAGAATAGCGTTATAGATATACGTTAAGGGAAGCCAAGCTACATAATAACAGTCATAATATTTCACGGAAAATAAAAGAGGAAATAATTTACATAAATCACGATTTGCCGTTTACTGAAATACATTTTAGTGATAAAACGATCTAGATGAAACAAATAAAGTCCAAATTAAGTGTTTGATCATCGCTAGCATTATCATTAAAACAAATACACTGTAATCGTTTAAAATCTCCTTTCTTGTGGAGCAGTAATCACTAAATGTATAGCACGGGGGATCTTATCAAGTGGAGATTTGTTTACTACTGATTGTTTTATTGTAGAATTATTCACCTCATTAACAAACCAATTCCTATCAAAATCTAAATAGGAAGAATATGTGTGTCTAGATGAAGTAATGATAGCTCGATTATTTCCATAACTATAATGTTATTAAAAATATTCAGATTCTATCCATCAGATTCTATGAATATCGAATCGATATTTACCTTGTCACAGACATTTGACGATAAGGTAAAATATTGAGAACTTCAATTAAAACAAATAAATAAATATTTTCAAAATCATGAATAATAAATAGAATTGGCTATATTTGAATATAAAAATATCGATTATTATATGAAAATTAATAATAATATTGATTGTAATGATTTTCTATCTTTTATTCAATTCATTAAAAATATATTTTATCATTGATTATCGCCAAATGATTTTTCTTGAATGAGGAGCCTTGTTGCTATGATTTGAAAATCCAGTATTGATTTAAACAAAAACGTTAACAGTTTTATAAAACATAAGTTGATTTGAAAATGAAATTATCGACTTATTTATTGATATTTCTCAAAAATTATTCCCATAGCCTTATTATTAGGCCATGTGATTTAGATGAATGACACCGTGTTATTGATGGCTCAAAAAAATCAAATCGCTACTTTATGTGTTTTCAACCATAATAAAAGAATAAATTTCATTCGTTCCCTAAATGTATTCCCATAATCATACAATGAGAGACGAAATAATAAAATTTTCATTCTGCCATTAATTACAAAATTTTATATAAAAACTTCAAAATGAAAATGGAAGCGATAAAATATATTTTCATTTATATTAAATATGACATCAAGAAAGCTAAATTATCTGGAGTTCTTTCTTCCTATAAAATATGAATTATTATAAAACTAGAATAATTATTAACATTTCCAGAGACATTGATAGAAATGCCATATTTTATTATAAAATCGAATTTTAACGATCGATTTATGTTGATCGATTTTTTATCAATAGTAAAGCATGCCTAATCTATCATAACAAGATCTCCATGTTAAATAAATGAAAAGTCTTTATCTAGCATAATTAAATCATTCTCATCGAGACATCACTCGCACAAGTCGAACTATCGAATAATTGCAGAATGAAAATTTGTTTAAACGTTAAAAACCTTTACTTACTTGACCTGGTTCAAGTCAGCACCAAATATATTCGAATAATTTTTGGTTACAAATATATAATTATCAAAATCGTGACTTTCACTTGTTAATATTCTGTGAGTAGAATGATTTGTGACATTGGGTTGATGTGTAACACAATAAAATATATAAATTGATTTATCACTATGACGATGACAATCTTCAATAGAAAATATATTGATATTAAAATATTATAAATTATTGATTCAATTTTCTTGAATATTTTGTTTTGAAATATTTTCATCAGTGAGAGTAAAAAATAAGTAAATAAAAAAAATCTAATGTTTATTAAGCATAAACATGATCTTGGGATAGACCTTCATCTCATTTTTATTGTGTATGATTCAAAGTCTTTGTATCGTTTCTTTCTTCGAAGGCAGAAGAATTTTCTTCACATCCTGGTTATTTCGCTAAACAAATGTAGGAAAATAACAACGGCGTTGGTCTAGATCAGCTGTTCTCTACCATTTGTTTATCGCGACCCATTTTCCGATTTTAAAGATCTTGGCGCCCCCAAAGAAAACCAATATTATTAAATATAACTAAATACCGCTTGATTTATATTTCATTGATTTACAACAAGTAATGAATTAATTACCTATAATAATAAGATTATCAGATAATAACATTACCTATAAAATACTTAACTGTTGTAGTCAAGGTGATCGTGAACAGAAGTAGTTTAATCAGCATCACAAACTATTTATTTAACAGCATCATAAGAAACTATTTTTCACATGTAATGGTTAGTGTATTTACCATAATTCGGCGATTCCTTTAAAAATGCTTGCCCAACCCATTTGGGGTCGCAACTCCGGAATTGAGAACTACTGGTTTAGATTGATGAATTACTTATTGTTCACATTTTAAAATCGATTATGAAAAAAATATTTCAATTCCTTGGTTAAAATAAGTTTTTCGTATAATTTGAACAAACTAATGAAATTTTGAAAGAATTATAAAAAAAAACGATTTAAAAATCTGCAATTTTAAATTTATTTTTGTCACATTTTTCACAGTAATAAATTTATTGATAATCTATTCCTGAATTTATCAATAATTTGAAACCGATAAATCGAATTGGTTGCAAATAGCTAAAGTGTAAATCTAGATACTTTCAATCTTCTAAAAGTCTACCAATTGACTTATGAGAGTTTGTTAATCGAACTATTGACAAGCCCAGTAATTGGTTCACCGATATAGTCCATGTGTAAAAAAAATGTAAAATTTGGAATAAGGAATAAAGTACAATTTTATTAGTCTAAATTCATTTAATCAAAGATAAGCTATCTGCATAAAATTGGAATGACTAAAATTCACCGAACCAACACTATCAAAATAAGTCCATACGAACCCCATGGGAAATTTATTCCAGAAATTTCCGGTTCCAAAGCTTTTATTGAAATCTCTTAGGATTTGTTCAGTTTTCATATCGATTGATGAAATAAAAATCAAATTATAAATATCGGTTGACATTCCAAACCTCTTATGATTAGTTGATCTCAGATTCCAGTGGTTTCTCTTCTATGATCGTTGGAATGAGGACTGCTATCTCCAAAAGATATACCCGAGATTTAGTCTTCTGCATACCTACTTTATCTTTTTGTGCTTCGTTTGTCAGACTGAATCCATTTTCACTAATCCGTAACATAAGAGTTCCGTTGTCGATATTATTTTCCTTTGTACATTCCAGCTGAAGATAACAATCAAAGAGACAGTCATTTGTTTCTGGAACTAGTTTGGAATACGCGGTTTTTGCAGTAACAACTTCGTCAGTATCATTGATAACATGACTGAATACAACATCTGAATCATTCACAAATATCCGGCTTTACCGTATATAACTCACAAGAGGTCCTCAGCATGATTCATTCCTAAATCACTCCACTTCTCCTTTAAATTAATTCTCTATTTATTGAGCTTGTAATTCCCTATCAATATGGTATGGGAAAGTGCTGTTATGTCTTAAAAAAAACTGCTGTAATCTTGAAAAGGTCTACGACATTAATTTCAGAGCATCAAGCATGAATTCACTTTTATTTCGAAATTATCTCCAAATTTGTTTTAATCCATTTTTTCTGATTATACGATAAAAAGTCATGATGAAAGAAACAGGAGGATTTATTCGTATTTATTTTTTAGCTCATTTCCTGTATACAACAAAACAAACGCTTCTGTTAAGAACTCCTATTAATGCTGTCTTGTCATTGCACTGACTGTTCGGCTTTCTCCCGTTTTATTTCATCAAAAGTCGCTTTTAAATAAATTATATAAATACCACCAGATATTGTTAAATAAATAAGCCATAAGGGCATAAAACCCGTTGTCCTAGTAATTTTATAAAATACCATATATTTTTAATTTTATATCCACATCACCATGGCAACCAGGTAAATCATTGGGAAATAAGTCAAATCAATTAGTACAGAGGTGGCCAACTTTTGTGTACGTAAGATCGACTTTTCATTTGAATAACATCTCACGTGATAGACTAAAATTGTCTTCAAGATCGACCAGTCGATCGCGATCAACGTGTTGGCCACCCCTGAAATAGTATATAAATACGGAACCATCATAAAATGTCGCACAGAAATTTCTCATTATCGATTCATAGAAGTCAAATTACTTATTCTCCCAACCAGAATGTCACGTCATTCAGATCGTTATTTATATGGTAATTTACAAATTATTTTACCGATTATAAGCAGAAACTATGCCAATTAGCAAAGTGATCGATTAGCAGTCAAAACTTTGGTGGGATCATCAAATATCTGCTCCAATTCATATTATTGATTTTCTAGATAAATCATCGATAAATTATTCTTGACTTGTTCTTATTAATCAGTATATCGATAACCCACTATGAAATCCCATCAATATTATATGCTTCAAGTCAACCAACATAACTATCAATGTAACAACGGACTATAGGTCTCTTATTCACTTGACAACCGAGTAATATAAGCTACCAAATAATTCAATAATAAGTCATCCAATAATTATAATTATATAATATATATATGTCGAAAAATGTTTATTAAAATTAAAAAGCTTTTACAATATCCCATGATAGATTTGAAAAGCATTTTCAGAGATTTATATTTCGTTCATAAATTCTCGAAATCTGATAGAGAAATACATTTCAATTTGGGTTGATACAATAAATCGTCCTGATTAATAATAAGTAATCCTTCTGGTAGATGACGTAATCATTAATTTATGTAAGTCTAAAGGATCAAATGACGAAATATAATATTTCAGTTGATAGAGATAAATGAAATAATATTAAGGAGCTTAATTCAGAATCTGCAACAGATAAATAAAAGGTGTGGATTACAGAAAATGAAGATTAATGGAATTGGTTTTGTAACGAGAAAAGTTTGGTTTTCATTTGTATGTCATTCGAAAACATTGTCAAACTTCTTGAATCGAATTTAGCTGTGGCTTATTGAGGATGATTTCAAGATGCTTTCAAAACATTGAGGCGTATTTTTAAATTGAAAATCAAAGAGAATTTTTCAATAAATCTAATTTAGAATCAAATAATGTTCCTATTAACTAATTAGCACATATTCGATGCCATTGCCATTAAATTGGCTTCTCGTTTTGACCTAATTGTTATCATATATAATTTTCTTTTGACAAAAATAGATAAGAATTATATTAATAATAATAATTATTATTTAATTTGCTAATAAGATTTAATAATACGGCCTATTAAACAGCTCCGATTGAACAAAATCATTCTCTTTTTTTGATATTTTATAATTAATTTTTTGAGGTTTCATCAACAATAAGAGCTAATCGATAAATCACTGAAAAATAAAATTTTGGAATGATTTTTCAAGTTTTATTTCATCAAGGTTTATTATATTAAAAGACAAGTCATACAGGGCTAAATGACAAAAAATTTGGATCAAATAAAGATCCCAAAAATCAAATCACATAGAGAAGGGTTAAGAAGGACCGATTATATCGACAACCAGTTCAATTGGATGTCTATATTTTATGTGTGTTATAATTGGTAAAATAATTTATATTGTCGATTGTTGTAACTGGTTCTAACTCAAGATATCTGATTGGCTGCTGAGAGGGTGAGTGCCGTCCCTCTGTGAATACTATTTTCAAAAGGTTGTTTCGGGTTTTAGATTTTTGCTCTCTAGGCATGTTTGTCAGGTATTTTAAATTCCTTAGAACACCTACCTTCGATATTTTAAAGCTTTTTCACAGATGGAATTTCATATCATCTTTGATTGGATGATTTTTTTCTTGTCATCTTCCTGGCAAATTTTCACTACAACTTTTGAAATTCTTTTTATAACATTTTTTTATCAATTTTCCATGTACAGATCTAAATTATTTTGATAAATTATTGGCTCTTTTATTTTTAATAGCTTAGTAAACGAAACGCAGTTTTTACAGGAGACGAAAACAATCTATTTTTTTCTTATATCTTTCTAACTTCACAAAGTATATTGAAAAACGGTTTTAAAGATATAACGATTGTTCGCTGACAAACCCACTGTCAAAACCAAGTAATATTTACTTGATCTCATTTCCTTCCACTTATGTTTAATAAAGTTGCAATAAATTTGAAGTATTAATATATAAATCCTTCAATAAATATAAAATAATTTTAATCTTTCATTAAATTTTTTTAAGCTCATACAGACAGCAAATCACAGAATCAATAATTTACACCCGTTTTTACTGAAAAAATTACAAATTATTATATAAATAAGACGATTATTTTTGTTCTAAATTTAGTAAGTAAAAGATATAATAATAAAATTTAGTTGTTCTGTGGAAAAAATCCCCTGTACATCTAGCAGATTACAGAGTTAGAATCACTTAAATGTCATATTACAGTAAAGGTAAATTTTTAATTAGGGTAAATTAAGTATTTAAAATACATTGTTGTTGGAGGACAGGGGATAATGTGCACCGTGTAAAAGTTGTTTGTCTGGTGTGTATTTTATTTTCTAACCAATTTCCTTGTGTGTCGGCATAATACTCACATTTCCGTATTTAAATCAATTTCTGCCTTCTTGTAGATCACTTAATTTCAATGAAAATTTAGAGACCGGTGTTAAAGTCGTACATTTTTCTTTATTTTTTAATTTAATTTAAAGACATATAGCATGCTGGTATTGCTTCAATTGATTGTTACGATCTTGGCAGAAGTTATTAAATTATGGTCTGTATAGGTTAAAGTAAAAAGGTACTCTACTGAAGAAGTGATAGGAGATAATTATATCCGGGTGCAGCCAAAAAAAGTCAAGTCTATTAAGATTGTAACATCTTTGATAAATGAGCTTAACTCTATTATAAAATCGTGTATGAATAATGATACCTTATTTCTTTAATCAGATACTTTGAATTATCTTAGTGGGAACGGGATCATACACGATATCAGATACGAAAAGAATTCAACTTGTATGTAGTTAAATATCATTGTAAAAATAAATTTTTATATCAAATTTTTAAAAGTTTTTTCTAAGCAAGTTTCAACGTTCATGGAGAAAGGAGATTTTAAGAATTCTAGAAGGAAAATTAAAAGAAGATACATGTGAGAAGATATGTGTGTGTGCGTGTGTGTGACTGACTGTATATAATGAGTTATTAATAGATTTAATTATCGGTTCGGTTTTTGTGAACAGACATTAAAATTAAAAAGATGTTTCATTTTTGACTCAGCGGAGATAAATAAAGAGTTTCAAAATCAAAACGATATATTCATTAAAATACACGAAAATTATTCAAAGAGGTATTGAGAATTTTTCTATTTTCTGCTCCAGTTCTTTTACTCTTTTCGATAGATAAGTGATTCGTTTCTTGAGGTAATCGTCATCTTTTCTTCGAGAAAGAATCTCATCAAATTTGTCTTTATTTATTCGATGCAAATCTGACAATAAATGGTCTTCATAATCTGACAACAAAATCAATAAATCACATTGCAAGCAATGTTTTGTTTTAATAATTGGCGGTTTCTGCAATTTATCCACACAACCTTTACACCTTCTTTTATAGTTACCGTTCAGATATTTATCGAAATATTCCATTGGCTTGAATTTTTTGCATTTGGAACATTTCTGTGTCAATTTCCAGCTACCGTCTTTCTCTGAGCAGTTGATTTTGGATTGGTTAAGACTTTTCGAAATGGATTCAATAAATTTGTCATCATTTGACTCCTTTATTGATGATTTTGTTTTGGAATCTGAATCTGTAGAACTACTGTTCAGATCTGTTGCAATCCCTTTCATTGGCTTCAATTTTCTGAAATTTAGTTCTCAAGTATAAAACATTTTAGAAAATAAGTTTCATTTCTTCTCATAATTCACAGTTATTATCTATCATGTTCATTGTTTTTAATCCTGCAATTTTATCATATTTGCTGTTTATTTCTTTTCATAAGTAGTTATATTTATATGTAATTTTAAACCAGAAATTAAAATAATTAGAATTAATAATTCCTGCCTCATATTAATATAAACATTTTATTTGAATGGAAA
>JBBMOY011719176.1:0-10228 GCA_037951405.1 Platydemus manokwari | reverse complement strand
TCTAAGACCCTACAACTGCCATTTCTGTAAGCCGTGCTTAAGCAGCATTGCACCAATGTAAGATCTGCTTTATCCAGCCCATAAAGTCCATGTGTCAGAAATAGTAACATACCATAAATTTGGAACACATAACTAAATCTAAAGTCGTATCAATTAGAAATGTTAACGGATTTTAAACATATTTCCAGTTCAATTAAAGAGACGTAGCCACCCTGTTTGGGTTTAATGTCAAGGCCTGGCAAATTCTACAAACAATGCTATGATAAATAGGAACACGTTTTTGAAAGTAAGTAATTGGCAATGTACATCTCACTGAAATGTAATTTTGTGCTTTAGAGGAAGATGTTAACGACCTTCTCCTAGTGTCGCATATCAATGATAATACAATTATTTATTTGCGATTCGTTGAAAATTTGATTCGTAGTAACAATGAACAACCATCATTTAGCTCACAGGTATTCATATAACACGACCTTTTAAAAATGATAAATGTATCAAATCTTTTTATGGCAAGCTGTACACTCGAAATATTAACAACGATATCCAAGTATAATAGGAAATTTCCCAACAATTCATCGTGTTGGTGATTGGAAAAGTGAAGGATTATAGAGAACTATTTCGCTCATATCAATCATTTATTAAGGAAGGCGATCAGATAATCAAAGTAATAAAAATATTAAATTATCTCAAGTCATCCGACAAGTAATTAATGATTGTTCCTCACAAATGTTAAGCTACAAAACACCACATTTTAGCTAACTATTATTATCATAAATTCATAAATTTATATTTTAAGTTTCAACAATTGCAATAACTATTTATGCAAGACTTGCATAATCGAAATTATGATGACGGAAGATGTGCGTTGCCCATGCCATCAATTCGATATATCACAATTCATTACACACGATGAAAATGGAGCAAATATCAAAAGTGTTGTAACATTTCAATGAGAAACGCTGATGGATTTCGAATATGTGTCAAAATCAGCTAAAATGACATGGTCATCATGTTTAAATTTAATGTTAGGGCCTCTCGAGATCTATAAATATTATCATTATAAATGGGAAACAATATTTAAAAGAAAGCAGTTGATCAATGCATGCTTCACTGAAGAGGAATTTGATGATTTACAGAAGGAGGTTTCCATTCTTGAAGAAGAGTGGAATAATTAGTTGAAAAATTATTGAATAGAAAATTTATTAATTTTCTTTTTAATATTGTTTTCATATCAGTCGAAAATCGATAATACATTTGTCCGAACATTTATTATTGACATATTTTGGCGAATAACTATTATTTAATTTTAATCAAAGTAATAAAAATATTAAATTATCTCAAGTCATCCGACAAGTAATTAATAATTGTTTCTAACAGATGTTAAGCTACAAAATAACACAATTTAGCTAACTTTTGTTATCATATATTCATAAATTTAAAATTTTAAATTTAATATTAATGGATAATATTATTAATATATAATTTTATATATTATAAATATAGTAAATATTATTAGATAATATTCTTTGTATAGAAATTTAGATATTATAAAATAAAATCAAATGATAATAATGAAAGAATATGTATATGTTGCGAAGGTCTTTCAATTGAAAGTCATATAAGTCTAAGACCCTACAACTGCCATTTCTGTAAGCCGTGCTTAAGCAGCATTGCACCAATGTAAGATCTGCTTTATCCAGTCCATAAAGTCCATGTGTCAGAAATAGTAACATACCATAAATTTGGAACACATAACTAAATCTAAAATCGTATCAATTAGAAATGTTAACGGATTTTAAACATATTTCCAGTTCAATTAAAGAGACGTGGCCACCATGTTTGGGTTTAATGTCAAGGCCTGTCAAATTCTACAAACAATGCTATGATAAATGGGAACACGTTTTTGAAAGTAAGTAATTGGGTAACGTAATCTGTATAACATGCAATTTTCATCTTGCACTTGGTGATGTTTATAAGTTTCAAATGCTGCAATATGGAGTTTTGTAATTACTGCATAAGCAAATTGTGATGATGCAAGATGTGCGTTGTCCATGTCATTGATTCAATATATCTGAAGTCGCTCTATATAATGAAAATGGGGGAAATATCAAAAGCCTTGTAACATATCAATTAGACATGTTCACGTATTTCGAGTATATGTCAAAAACCCGGCTAAATGGACATGGCTATCATGTTTGAATCTAATGCCAAGACCTCTCAAAGTCTATAAATATTATCTTCATAAATAGCAAGTTTTCTAAAATCGAACACAACGTATGGAAGGAATATATTTAATTAATTATATTACACCAAGGAACGCGCTCTTTTGATAGAAGATAGGTAACTGATAAATTGGTTATTTCTATCAAAAACAATTTCGGAATCATTAAAGGCCTTACACTTTCAATAACGATTAATGAAAATGCCAAATTATCATTTTTAAAATAATTGACTTTGATAGCTTGCATAAATTTATCATTCAATCTTTTCTTTAATACTTTTCTTTTGTTTTCACATTTACATTTCACTATTTCATCCATCATAGCTTTTAGAGATGGAATAAACACTTTTATATCTAATAATTTAGAAATCAACTCTATAATGGTTCTGACGAGATTTCGAACAATTTGGCAACTGATTAAATGACAGTGGTTGATCAGATAGTTCGAAACAGTCTGGATGTCTTCGGAATCACACAATACGATATCGACTGGTTCTCTTCCATCAAAAGGACATTTTCCTCGTATATATATATATATATATATGTGTGTGTGTGTGTAATATTCATAAATATTCGTCCGGATATGTTGATTGAATTATAGAACAATCAATAAATTACAAGGACCTGAAATAATCTTCGCCAAAAAAGTTAAGAAGTGACTCTAGTTTCTGGATTGATCTTCAGTTTACTAGTGCATTGTTTAATACTAAATTCATAGTTATGGTGATGATTTTGAAGATACTATCACACAATGTCTACATAATCCTTTCAAATAAAAGCAATATCTGTTGTAAAATAACGAGAATAAGTTACAAATTAGTCAAGTGAAAAATGCAATATCTTGATTTGATTATCTCACAAATCTTTCACCAAATCAATAATGACGTTTCTAAACTTGATAAAATTTGAAATAACCAGTGTTGCGGTAATTGCTGCTTTGAAGTATGCCGTCGACAGCTAATATTCTAGCGTGTCATGAAATTATCAGTCCTATGAGAACTCGATATTGATCTTATCGGCGGTGTCATGTGTATTGAATTCGGGTAACTGACACATATCTCGCTCGTAATCGAAAGATAATCGAAATCTTTGGTAATTAATTAATTAATTAATAATAATATCTTTAAATTATCATCTCAAAGTAATTATATCATGGTTTTATTTGAACATAATAATAATATTAATAATAAAGGTAATAATAATAATAATATTGATAATATTATTATTAATAATAATAACAATCATATTGATAATAAATCAAGTTTTGAATTCTCAAAGATAAAAAGATAAATAGAAACTTAACAATAAATAAAATTATATAAGATAAGCAATTTTGATATTATACTGAGTAATAATATTGATTTATATATAACAAGTCTCTGTTTTCAAAGTATCAGAACCACACTATCATCACTGGCACCAAATTGTGAACAAATATAAAATGGTAAAATAAAACCTAGATCCCGATCATTTTCTGAGAGAGATCAATTATTATGATCAACTTATCAATATTATTGGATAATCGATGATTTAATATCGTTAATTGATAACAAATTCATTAGCAGTTCAATACATCATTAATATTATCTCAATAAAACTAACAATAAAATCTTGATCAATTTATAACATAACACCAACCAGATATCAATTCGCAAAAATAATTAGAGCTCGTAAATAAAATTTAAAAATCAGTATAATATTTCAATTTCATACAAAACCCGGTGCAATGATAAAGATATAAAAAATCAAAACCAACTCACTGACATCTTCTGCTGGATTCTTTAAAATACTTTTATGATCTCTACAATTCATTGTTCATATCTAAAATATTACCAAAACGACAATCACTGCAGTGCTTCGAAAAATTGCAATAATAACAATCGATTAAGAATCATTAAATTGTTTCAAATCCAATCAATTATAGATATAATTGTAAAAAATCATTCATATCAAAACTAACAAAAATGACTTATAAAAATTTACAATTCAAAAAAACTAATTTCACATATATTGAGATTGATGTATTATAACAACAATAAGGTTTGATTTACAAATCATCCAGTTTAATTTTTCTTTTTAATCAGATATTTAAAAAATCATGATTTTTCATTCGTTTCATAATATTTTACATTCAAATTACAGCATTGATACATTTTTAATATTTTTAATGTATAATTTTATTAAGAGTTTGTATTAATTATCAAAATAATCAACGCCAACCAAATGATGCCATTCCATTCAATTCAGGACTTTACGTCCGGTCAATTTGTTTGACTTTTAGAATCACTATAAATTCTGCTTTCATTGCCAAGTTATTGATTTTGTTATTGTTATTTAGAAGTGCTTAAGTTCCAAAATGTGACATAAAAGATTGAAATAGAAACGTCAACAAATGATATAAATAAAACGCAAAGTAGATAAGTTCAATCCATATTCATATTTTCTCATTTTGTAAACCGGCACTATGATACTCTATAAAGTGAATTATTGCATTATTGGTGGAATATTGATAAGTGTTGGGGTTTGTCTAATAACCTTAGAGATAATTGACATGTCTCTGAACAATGAAATATATTTCATTCTTTTCGCAAGTGGTTCATTAGCGATTGTCATAGCAACAATATTATTTATTTCAACAGCAATGGATACATTTCGACCATTGATATCATGCTTGTTTCTGGATCTCATACTTTTTTCATCACTGGTAACTGCTCTGGTACTTGAATCGGAGAAAAAATCAAAGTTAAGCTTCAATGTCAGTGTTTATATTACGAAACAGGTATTTATGTGTATCGGGTTGTCTCAATCAGTGAGTAATTTCATCATCACATCAATTGAATGGGTACGGCAAGATAAAATCAGAATTGCTGGAGAAACCGGGATAACATCTTGTCAATCGATGAGCACTAGTATTGAAAGCAACATTCAATTGAAAAATCAAAACGAGTTTTGTAAAGAATCTTCAAATTCACAAGAAATGCATAAAATTGGTGAATTACGACACCCTCCACCATATGAAGCTTTCTAAAGAAATTATATAAAAGAATGTCATTTGATCATTATCCTTATTTGAAAACATATGCAAAATAATTAACCTCAAATTAACCCAAGTATGGAACTGGATATTTATAGACATTTTTAGTTATTATATACATAATGTTATCAACATTCCAATAACTCTCAGATCACAGAGTTCTAAGAATGAACTTCATCACTGAGACAATTTTCATTTTTAAAATTTTATAAACACCATTTTATGTTTAAATAAATTGTTTGAATATTTTGTCTCAATATACTTTAAGATTGAATTTTCTAAACCGTTTTCAATTCAATAAAATCAATAATGGTATAAAACAAATTATCATTTAATATACTATTTTATTTCTCAACAAAATTTATTTTGATCTTTTCCCAAATACAGAATACAAGTATGTGTGGATTGTTTTTACAGAAATTCCTATGTTGTCGTTCTTTTAATTAGATATATAATTGAGTTTGATTACCATTTACTAAAATATCATCCACCATCGGGTAATTTTTTATTGTTAATAGACTTAAATACAAACCAAAACGGATAATGCTACAATCGATATCAACATAGTTAATGTCAGCCAAGTCCGGTTAAGATGAAAAACTAATAATAATTATTATGAATTTATTAAAAATATTTAAAATTAAATTCAAGAAATGAATGAGAAAATTAATATAGTAAAATAATGAATTGAAGAAATGCTTTTGTACTTTATTTTGTGAATAAATCAATAATAGATTATAATAATCTATCTATTAATTATTCCATAAATTAATATGAGAAGTTACAGCAGATATTTTATGATTCCATCAAAAATCTGACCATTAACAAATCAAATTAATGAGATCATAATAATACCAATAACAATGCCCTAAAGATGTATATTATTGACTTGGGAGAGCTGATTTTAGAAACGCAACAAATTCCGTGTTTATATGTGATTATTTAAAACTAATCCCGTACAGTAGCAACAATGGTTCCACCGAAATTAGAAATTGAATTAATTGATCGACGAAAAACTGTTAGATTTATTAAATAAGGAATCGAATAAATGAAATGGCAAGCTACTGTTAGTAATATATTTCACCGTGAAAATCTCCATGAATTTATTATCCAATCCACTAGATTTAATAATTATTGATGATTAAAATTTTGTATTTTCTCGACTCTTTAAACATTAATTTCTTTTGCAAATGTTAATTTGTTTTTCAATAAAATGTTATCTGCTAGTTTTGGAATATAATCAATATCATGATAATGAAAATATTATTATTATTATTGTTATCATTTTTTGGCACTGTCATTGTTTTATTAGCTGTGCAGGGTTCTGATGACCCACATCTAGTAATAAACATTGATATTTATTATTCATCCATCTCGAGTGATTTGTATACTCGTATTGGGTAGACCCTAGTCTCACTTTCTGTATATAATAACTACTTCCCCTTAATACACTCAAGGAAGGTCATGGGAAATACATGGGTTTATGATAAAAATTTGAGATAGGGATAAATCACAAATTTTTCAAAATGAATCATAAACGTTGAAGTTATTTTCACATATCCGTGTTTGAACGCCTCATCAATATCCACTCGTTTGTGGAGTTCCCACCATCTCGATGTCCCGATTATTGCTTTTTTGGGAATTTTCGGTTTTGTCTTGATTCTTTCTGTCTTCTTGTCGCTGCCAAATTTTTTGGGTTATCCTGGCATCCGATGATTTCATCCCAGTTCCCCACATCGTCCAGCTCAATTCGTTCTTGTAAGTTGGAAATCGGGGAATCTTCTCAACATCATTATAATAACCAAAAGGTATTTAAATAAATTAAAATCTTTGCACTTCTTAATTGTGTTTTTCAAAATGTGAGCCGTAGTTATGGTCAATAATTAACACCATATAAGTTTCATTACAAATTTATCAACATTATAATCTCTACATTTAAATAATAATTTTAATATTATAATCTTTATATTTATATAATAACTTTGAAATAATATATTTAATATGGTTAAAAGCCGTCACAATTATAAAATTAAATACTAAAAACGCATCAACGATAATATAAATTCACGAAATAATTTAAATGCAAAATATCATAAACGAATGAAAAATCATGATTTCCCTTGCAGATATTTAAATATCAAAGTAAACTGGATGATTTGTAAATCCAAAATCGCAAACCTTATTGTTGTTATAATACATCAATTGCATTATATATGAAATTGGCTTATTTGAATTGCGTATTTTAAAAGGTAATTTTTTTTTATTTTTGATACGAATGATTTTTTACAATTATATCTATAATTGATTGGATTTTAAATAATTTAATGATTTTTAATCGATTGTTATTATTGCAATTTTTGAAGCACTGCAGTAATTGTCGTTTTGGTAATATTTTAGATATGAACAATGGATTGTAGAGATCATAAAAGTATTTTAAAGAATCCAGCAGAAGATGTCGGTGAGTTGGTTTTGATTTTTTATATCTATATCATTGGATCGGGTTTTGTATGTAATTGAAATTCTATATTTTTTTAAAAAAAAATTTTAAGACCTCTAATTATTTTTGTGAATTGATATGTGGTGGTGTTATGTTATAAATTGATCAAGATTAATTGTTATTTTGATTGAGATAATATTTATGATTTAATGAACTGCTAATGAATTTGTTATCAATTAACGATATTAAATCATCGATTATCCAATAATATTGATAAGTTGATGGAGTGCTTAATGAATAATTAATATGTGGGTTTGTTTTTGTGTCATTTTTATGTTTCGATTAAGATTCGATAATGATTATTTGTTTTAAAAATCTTTTAAATTATTTTCTTTGGCTAAATTAAAAAAGGAGCCCAAAATAAAATTTTTAATTTGCTGAGTGTATTGCAAAAATCTATATAGTTTATTTAATTATATTCTTTAAAAACATTTTGAATTTTCTATTGAAGTACTTGAGAAGAATTTTAGTTGTTTGAAATCAAATATTAAATTGGCTAGAACTTAAAAAATCTCCGAAAATTTGATTATTTGAAAAAAATGAAAAAAAGTAGGTCGAATTGCAATTTATTGAAAATTAATGAAGACCCCTTTTTAACATTAGAAGCGAATTGAGAGACAATCTCAATTTTTACAATTATTTTATAAAAATAACCAATGATATTATTAAACATGTCTTTGTTTAACTAACTCGATTTATAATTGTAAAAATTTAAATTTAAAAACTCAAATAATCATATAGAAGTGTTGTGATTAGAATGGAACTTAGTTTTTGTCACTATTGGACATCTTAAAATGTGAGATGTTAACTTAATTATACAAATAAATCAAACATAGCAGTTATATATAAAATTAAGTTATAAAATTATCTCATGCGCGAAAACTCATTATAACAAAAGTAAGTCAAAGGACCCATTTTCTTAACTTAAACCCGATAATTATAATAATAATTTTTTTATATTAATCGATAATGACAACTCCAAGATTAAGTGACATTCATCTGGCTAGAGGAACCACTGGGCAATAAATTAATTGTTTTATGCACAAAACAGCATTTAATTTTTAAAATGAAATAAAAGTATTCATGTTCAGAGTATTGGGCATGATTGTTGATGAAATGAAAACCAAATTGTACAAACTTGAATAGATTAAATTTATTCGTATCAAAAACGCAGTGGGAAATTTGATCCTAGTGTTTGTTGTACAACTCTTTACGATTCGGTAGTGTTTTTGACAGACACACACGAGAAGTTCATCTTCCACAGACAGACCATGATTGAAAACCATTGTAATAATATATTATGTAATAATATACAATGCTGGAGTTGTCAAGTAAATTACAATATCGTCATAATTAACAATAAATTGTTCGAATGATACAAAAATAGTATTGAACACCTCTTTCAATACATCATCAGTACTCTTCATTACAATCAAACCCAACTTACATGTTCATATTCAAAATCTCTGAAAAATTTTCGATTGCATTACATTTCGTTTTTCTGTTTATTACCAATCCAGTGAAAATAACATGATTAACAAGTCACATATCGATTGAAAACCATCCTAAAAGAATCATGTGTTTTATAAGCCATGATTAGGCGTGTTTGGTATAAAATTTCAGGGAATGAAAACTCCATTAATTAGATGAGAAATTTTTGGGAGAAAAAAGAAAAACTAATTTCCCAAAACAGTTTAACTAAAATGTGGTAAACATGATCCCGTTAATTGGATTGTGAATATTTATGAGAGATGTAACTCTGGAAATAATTTATTGAAAGATTCAGGTAAAAGAAATTTTTGGAAACCATGTATGGCATTTTATATTGAGAAAATTATATTGTTACGAAGGTCTATTATAAGGTTTTTTATTGTAGAGAAATCTGGATCAATATCATTGATATGTAACACTTTTATAATATTTTAAATTCAGATTTTCAGGGTACTGAAGTTTAGATTAGAATTTAAGCATCACAACAAAACTCCGAAACGAAGTCCGACAATATATGAATGAAATGAAATGTTATTTAATTAATATAAATATAATATATAATCATCATTCTTATAATGTTACAAATATTTCCCTTATTACATCAAATGTAAAAGAACATCTCTCTGTAGCTTGATCTCACACATCATCATCTGACAAAACTACATTCCATATGGGTATTTGAGCCATCTTCTTTAAATATATAACAGGGGAAACAACTCTTTACAATAACTGGATAATGTTAATTTAACAACATAATTATCTTAACATTATCGCTGCTAAAAATAAATTCTGCAGTTAGCTACAGGTAGGCATAGGTTCTCTTGATTAGTGTTTACCTTGATAGTTTCCGTCCGTTGCTGAATGTAAACTATTCACAGGGAAAGCTGGATTACATAAGGAAACGAATATATAAACCAAACACAGGCTGAGAGAGAGAGAGAGAGAGAGGGAGAGAGAGAGAGAGAGAGAGAGAGAGCGAGAGATT
>JBBMOY011718065.1:0-13465 GCA_037951405.1 Platydemus manokwari | reverse complement strand
TATTGCGTATCTTATATTATAAGATCATCCAGATATAATATATACACAACTAAAAATCTAAGCACTAGCAATTAGTTATATTCCCAGAATTTCATTAAAAATAAAAGAATTTTTGATAGATAAGCAGAATTTATTTAATTATAAATTATCTATTTAATTAAAATTAAAATTGAAACGGTTTTTATGGATTCAGAAAGCGCCCGATAATATCATGACTTCTGATAATTTTCAAAAGCGATGTTTTAATCAATATATATCAACTCTGAATGTTGATTTTTGGATGTTGCAAGATTTGTTGGAAAAGAATATATTCCAAGAGAATCTGGAGAATATAATTGTTCAAAGTTAAGTAAATTTATAATTATTCAGTCTTATAAGACAAATTGAATACAACTATTCTAAAATCTATTTGTGACAAATAAAGACATTTTCGGTTGCGTATAGTTAGTCGTTTCGCAACATCAATATCCGTTTGAGCTAAATTGTTTGTAAATTTCATTGAGGCATTTAAGTTAATTATTTTGGTATAAACACATTTTTAATGTACATTAATAGAATCTATATTAACTGATCTATCACGTTACACGATTATCTGGACAAGAAAGCTTAAGCCCATCTTTTTATCTTACAAGTATCACTATTTGAGACAAAACAGTGAGCTTGTTCCTGGTGGATTTTTGATTAAAGTTAAAATGGATTTTTGAATAAATATTTAATAAATTTTGAATAAATAAAGTACTTGTTAATAAACAAATCTTCATTTATATAGAGATTGACAAAAAATATGCAATTTCTTATTCATTGGGAATAAATGTAATATTTCATCGAACTCTCATTTTAGTGTTTTGATAAAATAATATTACGCAACAAAATGGTAATCTACACAATATGTTAAGTGATTGTAATTTTATATAAGCAATGTGCAGTTCTATTAAAACCACAGGCCACAGATTTCGAAATTTGAGACTGATTAATTGATATGGAAATTTATAGTAGTACTAATTGTATAGCATTATTAATTGTAAAATTTATTATAGTAGTTAGAAAGACAAGATTGCAATAAATGAGTTATTTGAAAGCAAACAAATATATAGGTAAGCACTATACAAGTTTAACAATATCGAACTGCCAAATGAATTTTTCCTGATAAATTTTAGAAGTGATGACTAATTTCTGGTCACTTGATTATTTAATCTCTTCCAGTAGAAATTGTTCAATCAATAATCATATTTATCCAACATTAATGGCTTTTTAATTAAAATATTAAAAATGAAATGAAATTCAATAATTTTTCTAGGTATTAAAATTATTATCAAAATTATCAAATTAAGGTTGTTTTACAATAGATAGATATGTACAATAATTTTAAAATATATTTTGACTAACATAAAGTAAGTTGAACAAATTTCATCCAGATTATATTGAAACTGTTCATTATATATTTAAATAAAATCAAATAAAATACCATTTGTTTTAATATTCATTATTTTGTTACTACAGACGCTATGCTTAAAATAATTTTGATAATTAATATTCTTATTTCATTATATCATGCGCAATTTGTAATACCGAGTTGGTTTTCATTTGTCATCTATGTTTCTTAAATGTGTTAAATAATTTAAAAAGATAACGGCCCATGTACTTGTGATTTGACAGCAAATATCTGTGATATCGGATGTTGTTGTGATTCAACCTGTTCGGATACACTAAAGCAATCATTTACATGCGTGAATAATCAGACAAGGTAGTTTTATTGGTTTGATGTCGAATATTAATGCTTAAGATCAACAGTCCAGCTTCATATGGTTGCGTTCCAACGGATGTGCTCTTCGGGAACAATACGTCATTTAATGTCAACAATGATGGCAATCAATACTGCATTTACAGAGATAATTGTAAGATTTGACTTCACCAATCATTCCAATATTGATTATTGATAAAGATACGCTACGAAACTATTATTATCCGCCAGATATTGGCTCATTTAACACCGGCAATCCATCAACAATCGCACCAATCCAATACCCGTTTTTCTTTCCCAATTCGACATTCAATATTTCTCGATACACAGTTCGACCTTTTTCCTTTTACATATTTTTCAGTCCAACTTTTAACTTCAGGCTGGATCGCCCATTTATACGTTTGAACCAAATTCGTACGTCGGGTTTCTTTCGATGCCTCGCTCTGGACCGAATTCGATATGCGTTGAGGGCGTTCCGATTCGTAATATTATTCGTTTAAAAATTATATTTATAATGTTAATTTATTATTATTAATTATTATTATTATTATTATTATTATTATTATTATTATTATTATTATTATTATTATTATACTTGACCTTAGTCAAAAGAACTTACAGAACAGATTATACCTCGAAAGAACAGTTTATCAATCCAGCATTTACAAAAGCCCGATAGAAATATACGAAAATTAAGATCAAATAAAAATAAGATAGAGATGTGACAAATATAATATATACAGATTCCGAGTACAAGATCCCGATGTAAAGGTGGGAAACTGTCGATTGGAAGCCAAGTTTTGGTTTCGTTTTTTGAGACATTGTATTGTAAGTCAATTGTGTAGCTGAAAGTCAAGTTTTTGCTGTAATTTTGTAATACTTTGTAAGTCGTACGTGAATTTTCGGAGCCAGCAAATATTAAACTATTCAGAATCAAGTCCTAACAATAGAACTGATAACACAAGTTCCTATCCTAATATCTATTCTTCTTACATTTGTAGCATCGTCGTCTATGAGATGCTTTGCCGTTTCAGGAAATCTTTATAGAATTTCCTCAAGTATGTTCTTCCAGCTGCAAATGAAACCTGTTAATTATAATTTATAATGTTTCAACACAATCATCAACTTGACAAACCTTTGGCATGTTTATTAATGTTTATTTTCTGATTTTATACGGCTGGAATTATTCTTAGATAAATAAATATAAAATTCAAAGCATTTTTAATGAATATAATTAAATATAATTTATAATTTTTTGAAACACACTCAATGAATTAAAATTTTTATTTATGTTCCTATTCTTACCTTTAGCCGATTTTTATTGCATTCGAACCCTCAGTTATTCCCTTACAAGTGTGATTCTGTTAAATTCATTAGACCTCTTGTTTGATATGTATTATCAATTATCATATTGATTGGGCACACAACTGGGTTTATCATTGACCCAATATCGTCATTATATATTCATTTTATAAAACCCAACACATTTGATTTGGATTGTCAAATCTGCCAGTTATCATCAATAATTCACAAACAACCGCCATAATGATCATAGTTGACATTGGAATTCTAGATTCAAAACAACCGACAAATATATTTTCACAGCTCATTTCGAAACTATTTCGGTTAATTTTCCATTGTTGCTTGGCAACGAATCATTTCGTGGATTACTACTTACAATTGTTATTTTGAGACAAATAAACGTTAAAAAAATGGATTGATTATTTTATAAAACGCCTCATCAATAATAATAATCGACTCACATATTACCATTGTTGTATATTTGGCATGTCTCTCTCGATGACCAATTAAATATGTCTTTTATGAATCATTAATTGGTCAATTTTTCACAAAAATTATATTTTATAATCTTCATCAATTTATGTCTACAAATATATCATCATCAAAGATATGACTACTAGAATGATGTCTTATAATTGTTAAATGTTGCAATTCATGTGATCGAATATATATAAAAATCCCATTATTATTTTTAATAATTTCTGATATATAATTTTATCGATTATTATAATTAGATCGATTATTATAATTAATAGGCTTAATAAATTTTAAAAGATTTTATTTTAGCTTTCATTATATTAATAATATAATGTCTGTTTTGATAAGATTTTGTTAATCGATTTTGATTGGCTATAGCTATGTTCGTCGATTAAATGACTTTTAGATGATCGGAATAGGAGATGAAAGAATCATATGGATCGATTTTGATTGCCGAATCTTTATAAATCTTGTAAAGTGGGATGAAAATAGCTTCATCTAATGAATCTTTGTATTTTTTTTCCCACAATCACAGATGCAATAAGTAAGAAATCATAAAGAAACAGCATGTCCATGTATCAGGTTAGATCAAAAAAATTTAGTTTTGCCAATAAATGGACAGGATAAAGAAACAAAAGAAAATATCTGTCATGTATTATAAAAATAAATAATATATAATGGGTTACATTTCTAGGTCAGTTTGAGCTTCCAGATAAATGAAATGATCTGATTTTGGCACTAACTGTGATTTGAGAGTTTGATGTTCATCGCTTCTTGGATTTAGATGACACTGTTCTCTGTACTGTCAGTGGCATTCAAATAGTCTTAGCCCATCAAGTGATTTAATGGAACAAATAGGAATTATTTTGTTTTTAATCAGCTAGCAACTCATCGTAATGCAATGTTTGGTTCCATATCAACATATCTATCACTAGAATTAATTATTCGAACTATTGTCGACATTGTTCATGAAATGCCGTATAAATATATCGCTTCAAACCAATCAGTTGATATTGATAACAAGATCACAAAGCAGATTGATCTACTCCATATCAGGATCATCCGTTATATTTTCATATGAGCCCGATATCGATATTGTTAAAAACAAATAAAATTTATTGAAAGCCAAATAAAAAGACCAATTAATTGATTAAATGATATCGATGCCAACTGCAGCATAAAAGTGGTAATGGGAAAATATTTCATCATCCACACAACCCCCTCTTATTATACCCTTGATATCAATTGATATCAAAATCTCATTTCATTATCATCACAGTTATTGATGTAAATAATTTCGAACCAATTAACAAAACATATTCCCCTCTAGTAATCCATTAACAATTGTGAAAAATTAAATTTTTTTGGTGAACTTGAATTCACTTGCTTCCTGAATGATGACAGAACAAAGCACTTCGATGAACCTATTGAACCAGAAAAAAATCGATAAGCTACAACTCAATCAATAAATGCCTTTATTGAAACAGGAAGGGGCCACATTATTCTCACAATCGATTGCCAATCATCACTGGATAAAAAAATTAGTTGGTTGGACGAATGATAAATACAATTCTCTCAAATATGATTGGTTGACAATGAAATCTTTTTTCCCAACTTTAAAAGATTTGATTTTCAATTTCAAGTCATGTTGTCTGGTGAAATAAGGCATGAGGAAATTTATTCTATAAACAGACAGCGAGAGAGATGAGGAAAATATGGACCATACGGTAAGTGTTTTTGTATTGGAATATTCTGTTAAAATTTGATGTCACACTTTAACGGGAGAAAAACGAAAGGTTTCATACTTGATAAATGGGATAATTATTGACCAAGATGAATTGATAACTCGATATTTGACGATGTTCGATGATATCTGTAATCCATGGATCATGAATGTTTTCTCGCGCACAACGGATGTCATAGAAAAATCAAGATTGACCAACATTACTTTAAAATTGATTCATTTTATTATATTGATCAGCTTCGTGAGTGGCTCCGTGCTTCTGGCAATGGGTACTTTGCTGGTTTATCGTATTGTCATGTGGTACAATCAACACAAAATCAGATTCCAATCGATCAGTCATGATTTGAAGAACGAATCGATTAGCTCACAATGGAGTTCATCACAAGTGCCAATAACGTTGTGTAACCTCAATCCAGTCAGGTAATTACGCAGTAACGTAATTGTTTTCATAGAGTTTGAAATTGGTACATTGGTGTTTTTAGAGGAGACGAGATATTCCATCTTCCCAACGGTTCTCAACTGTACGATAATCTGGTCGACAAATGGAAAAGAGGCACGATAACCTATCGAGACGATTCCCTCACATTTCTACCGAGAACAATAATTGAAAAAGCCTCCCACAGATTAAAGGATATGTTGCGTTGGTAAGAGTTCGTGGAGCAAGACATGTTTCATATTTTCTATCAGGTGTTACCTAAGCACTTCCCATTGCCATGCTAACAAGTTTCACCCAGTTTGGTTCCATAACAGGTTTTGCTACCGAATCATTCTCGACAAAACAGGTAATTTGAGTCAATTCGGAGTTCCTGTGGTACTTTTCAAATGCAGATACATCTCTGACGCTTGCGCTGGACCCGGAGGAGAGGCATTATCTGATTCCAGGTTACGGGTTCATCGGATTTAAGCTGTGTCTCGAAAATATGGTCCACAAAAATAACAATCATCTGACCAATGAATGCTTCTATCTCAGCAACAAGCTCCACACCATCATTGATGTTACCAGGTCAGTGGTAAGTTCAATATCTGTTATTAGCATGAGCATCATTGGTTTCAACATGTTTTAACATGTGCTGACCCCGTGCAATACATCACGTGTGAGAAATGAAAATGATGATATACGGCACGTCGACGATAAAGGGTGTAAATAACTGGAACATATCCCTTGAAATTGTCACGATCGATATATATTATATTTCGCAATCAATCGATCTGTCGTTTGTCAGATTAAAGTTACTGTTTTGCAACTTTGGAGCTCACATAATGAGACAAAAATTTTTCAATCCTATTATGATATTTGACGGAGTAAATCAAACCATTGATTGGTTTTAACAGGATATTCGGCTTGCGCAAGGCTCATGTCACGAGAAAACCGTCACAAAATTTTAAAATATTCTCCACTAATAACCCAATCATTCCTTTCCGCTTTAACTCCATTCATAATATTAATTGGTCTTTCCGCATCGCTTCATCTAGCAGTTGGTACAAGGAAAACCTTTTCCTCTTTAAAATCGATTTTTACCACAAGTAGAGAAAAATTAATGAAATGGGAAAGATTTTTACCAAAAGGTTTTCATATGCGACTCATTGATTTTCCATCAAAGGATAAGAACCAATTATGAAGAATGGTTGTGGAACCATTTCTCAAAAGTATTATTTCATTAATAACATACCTGGTATAAATGGATTATATTATTATCCAGTGTTATCTAATTCCTGTCACTATTCGAGACGGTAATCCAATTTTATAAAAATTAATTGACAACGATTCTCATTTATTCAAAATCCAATGAAATATTTTATAAGATTACCTCCTCCGTCATGCCTCATATTTTAATTCTTGTCTTTTACGAAAGAAATAAGTAAAACCCATAAATAAAATTTGAAGAACAATTGAAAATTTTAATTAAAATTGAGATTGATCCTATTTTACATCAATAATTTCTTTTTATTTTCATTTTCTTTATCCAATATACTGACAAATCTCATTGGGAATGATCATCTAATTTCTATCAAAACTGTTCTGCTCCTTTTCAGCATGCAACAGCTAAGGAAATCAAGCGAAATATTTTTCCATGAAAAATTAAAATTAAAAATCAAAATAATAATTCTGAGTTTTTATTTGGAGAAAATTTGCTTTTCTCATTAAATTGAATTGCTCAGTTTTAGCTTTTTTGAATTGTTTGCGACAATCTTGAGATAAATATTTAATTTACATTATCGAAGTTAACCGTCAGAAAAAATTGAAGATAACAGGTATCAATTTAAATAAAAATAAATTTATATTAAAGTTACCAATGATCGAAAATATCTTTTAATAATTTTTTTTTAATATTCCGATAAAATATATTTTTAGGTTGGAGTTTTTCAATCCTTTTTTATTTCGTATTTGATAAAATATCAGCTTACATAGCGACCTAGCGTTTGGATTCGATTGTGAAAATATTTAGAAGAATATAATTACCAAAAGAGACCCTCGAATATAAGAAATTTAGTAATTGAGAAGATACTGTAGATAGAATGTTGATGAATAAAGATATAGAGAATACGATAACAAGAAATATGAATCAAATCAAATGTTGAAAGAAAATGCGAATGACAAGATTATAAAATGATGATAAATAATTTTCAAATAATCCATTTCAGTAGGAAATATATTCACACTAAAGACGATCATTGATCAAAAATACCTTTGTCAATTTCTTTGAATATTGCGATAAAATATATTTTTAGGTTGATCTTCTTAAATTTCTATTTTGTAAAATCGAAAGCAGATAACCGTTTGTATGTAAAGTAATCTTTTTCATACCAATAATCATTTCCCTTGGCCAATGTGACTTACGTTTTAGAAAACTAAAATGTGGTGAGCTTTGATCTGCGAAATTGTCTTCTAGCGAAAAAATTATTTGAAGAGTTTTTTCGTGTAAGATAATTTTAATAAGACTCACAGATATTGCCATGTCGGTTTCTATATAAAAAAGCTTATTTCACAAAATAATGACGCCATTTTGTTTAGATTGTTCTGTTTCTTTTAGTTTAATGAATCCCAACATAAAATATCAGGTTTTCAAAAAAATGCGCGAACAAAACAATTTTAAGTGTTTATGGATGAAATACGGAACTGATCACTGGTTTGTTGCAGCTTTGGCAAAGCGGATCAAAATGATATTGAAAATAATTAAAAGATTATGCTGTCTGGTGTTATAGATAATGGAAAGATTGTTCTTACAGCTTGATCCTAATGATTATAACGTAGCTTTATTAGTTACCGCACAATATCTATAACATTCAACTGGTAATAAAAAGCCACAAGAAAACCGAAAAAATAAGATTGTCAAGAAAATCGATGTTAAATATTGATATTTTTGCAATCCAGGATAATCTTTTTTCCTTAAATTGACACAAAACATGTATATTATCTAATGCTCCTGGTTAGAAAATATGATGTTCAAACCGATGACCTCAAAGCTGGATGTTAGCCTTAATCTGTCCGGATATTATCTATAATTAAACCACCATAAACCAGAACAACTTTAATGGTACCATGTCTTCATTTTTCTGTATAAATTAAGAGGTTTCCTTGATTATTGTGAAGATCAAAAATTTAAATTAAAAAAAAAGTTTTACAAATTAATGTCAAATGATTAATGTTTAAATCATTGTTTTCAAATAAATGATTTTAGGCTGTGACTTCTCAGCTACTTTTCAATGCCTGCTTAATCAAATAGTAGCGTCTTATATGGTGATCACGTATTTGGATTCGATTCTGAGAAAGACTATGGCATAGAAATATAGTAGAAGAGGAAGATATTAAAAAGCTGAGAAGATATATGGAAAATAAAGAATATTCAAAAGAGAAGAAATAGAAATTTTCATTGAGGCAAACACGTGAAGAATTCAATACAGAAATAATTAGGAATACATAGAAGATCAAACATCTTAAAGAAAGTTCGTTTTCAATGTCTGCTTTATAGAATGGTTGCGTCAGAGAGTTATGTTTGATTTATATATTAGAATACATCTCATCTAATATTAGCTGTTTTGGTTTCAGGATATGATCTAGCATTGTTAGCTTTTAATATTGAATTAAAGATGAAAGAAAATTAATAAATTATCTGATGAATTGATTTTTGTGTGTGAAATATAGAACCACAATTAGAAACGATAATCAATATTTCATCGATATTTTATGAGCATGATAATTAATTCATTAAAACAATACGCTTCAATTTAATAAAATATTTATTAGCAAATAGGAGGGGGTCGATTAGAATGAGAGAAATTGTAAATTAAGATTAAATTAACTCCGATAAATCGATAAAATTAATTGTCGAAAATGAAGAATCTCATGATGTAAGGAAGAATAGGGGAAAATATTGATCTGAAATGAGATATTTATGTAATTCATTAACACACACACACACAATTCTCATTAGCCATTTGTGGAATAAATTATTTAGTTATTCGATTTGATTAAACAAGATTCTCAATTTATGAATAAAACAACATTTATTTCTATTATAATCGTCGCTTTGTAAATCAAGAATCGCTCATAATTGTTTGACGAGCGATCATTGTTTTGTATGGGACTTACTTTTCATTTTATTTATTGATGTTCAGAATTTTATCAAATATTAGAGAAAAAATAATATTTTAAATGAACGATTTATCCTCTCAAAAGCTAAATAGAGTCCACGGTATTTGTTTTGAATGAAGTTGGAGGGTGTCCAAATCCCTTATGGGAAAAGGTATTAAACAGAAGTATTAAACAAAGGCATTAAATAATAATAATTTGGCTATTTTGCCAAAATACACGATCAGGTTTATTCATGGCCTTCGATCCCGCATCACCTTTAGGTGTGAGAAAAACAAGTTGAGTAAAATAAGCTCCTATATATGAATATTGTTAATCTTTCTAAAATATGGCTCACCAACTCGCTTAAACAGTTATTATATACTGTATTATCTAGTGTATCTGCGTTGAATAATTTATTCTCTCCGAACCCTGAAACGAATGCGTCACCTTGATTAAAATTCAATCCATGTTCGGAAATGTGAGCCGAGAAAAAGTTCAAATATTATTTCAAACTCTAACTGCAGCAAAGTGAATAAATTTTCTGGAATCAATTAAGAATATAAAAATAATTCCGTTTTAAATATGATTTCTACCGTTTCTCATATGTTCAAGGAGGAAAATTGTTTAAAAAACTTAATTAATTTTCTCAATACTGATATTCTAATTGAAATTAACCGATCATTGAAGAGATCAAAACTCTTTATTAGAAATTCTGTCGATCAAAAACCAACTTTTGCAGTAATTGTAAGGAAAAATGTAAACTATGCTGACGAACACTAAAAACAATGTGAGTTCAAGTTGTGTTCGTCATTGAGCAGTGAGTGATTGGCAACCTAAATGATAACCGGAGATTTAATAATAATTTAATAATAACCATGACAATAAATGAGAGACTAATTTTTATCATATGGCGATTGGTTAGAATGATAATAGGACTGGTTGTTATCAAAACAATCGGATAAAAATAATGCTTTATTGTGAATCTTTCTCATTAGATGATGATATTTAGAACTCTTAAAATAATAGTCAAGTGATATGCTGTGCTGGACTTGTTCGATAGATAAAGAATCCAATCTCTACTCATAAATTGGCCAAATTGTTAAATAATCACCAACGAAAATTTCAGATGCTACATAATGTGAATCTTTAACTCATAATGCTTTTTATGGGATGTGTTGTGAAATGTTATTTAATTACTTTATTTCGATAATTGATTATCATGTATCGGTAATTACGCTATTGATATAAACAATAAGATAAATACGCATACAGCCAAAACAGCTTGACGCTGGAACACATAAAAATTGAAAGAGATTGTCCAATCACATGAATTGTCAATCATAGGCTGTGATCTGCTTAGTTGGTGGATCAACGAGCACTATAAGTCCGATTGAGCTCAGATCAGGCTGTTGGAAACCCGATTTAATGAATTGCGAGACTGATTGATGGCGTTTGGCCTTCTGATCCTGGAGGATGTTGATCTTTCGTGCGAGCACTGATCACACCCGGATTCGACGATGGTTATGGCCGACTGTCGGACTCTACAGGGAACATGTTCCTTTCACTGTTAATAAAGTCATAAGCTGACCGATCCAGGAGAAAATAACTGAATTATATATAGAAAGGCATGATTAAATATGGTTAAAAACCAATACCGCTCTGGGAGAAAAGGGGAAAAACATAGAGTCAAAGATCGATAATGTTTGCCAAGTCATTATTATAAATCTGTAACTGATTATCATATATCAGTTATTTTAAACTTTTATCCGAAAGTTTTAGCTTCATTTTCAGAAATATTTTTAAATATTTTTTGTAAGGATTGAAAAAAAAAGATAGAATATTAAAAAATTAAAATAATTTTAAAAAATAAAATGATTACAGCTTATAGGTGAGATTGATAATTTTAATTAACCACGGCATAACTTTTGAGAAACATCACTGCATAGAAAATTTATTTAAAATAGACTTCATGAGCTTGATTTCTTTAATAACCCACTTGTGTGCCTGCAAGTGAAAACAAAAATATTAAAAAGGTTTCCAGAAAACCCTCTCATTTATATTTTAACCTTCTCTTATTTATATCATCAACACTTTAATCTTCACAGTCTCCACGGTAACATATAAATTGCAAAAAAATTTGTTGATATCCAAGAAACCCAACGACAATTCATGTTGAAGTGGATTAAATATTTCTCATAATATTTTATGCTGACGACTTTGATTTGATAAAAATATTTAAAAACTAATCTTTTACTGAAGTAGAAGAATCTCAAAAATTATCCACCAAATTTACCATGATGTTCCCGTTAGAATAACCTATTCCGGAGGATTAGATTTTTACATTATAATTTCACAGTCGAACGGTTGTTGAGAAATATTTTGAAAAATTGTACTGAAATATTAATTATTGCTTCCTAAACCAAAGCAAATAAACAAATAAATCCGAACCCTGTAGGAAAATGAAACAACTGAATCCATTGGTCACATTAGTCGATCCCATTTCCTTTCAATTTGAAAAAACTGCATTTATTATATTTGAGGAAATTTTTTTAATAGGTTTTCGTAATCTCTCTATTTTTTGAGAGAGAGAGAGAAAGGAAAGAATTTCATCGATAGAGATTAAAGTTGTGTTTCCCTAGCTGTCACAACTTCCTCGATTGGGGAATATGATTTTGGTGGATATGACTGAAATATTTACAACAATTTCTTTTCAAAAAATAAATCCGCCTCACATCATCCTCACTCGGACACGTTTCTCGATAAAAGAAATGAATCTTGTTGACGAAAACAAATGAAGAGCGAGCATTAGCAATTACATAAGAATAATTGGCAACGAGATCTGGGAAATCTTTGGAGGAAATAATATCCGTGTGAATTTATCATAACAATTGGTTTTCATTTCCCTCTAATCAACACCAATATCATCATCAGCGATATCAACAGCAATATCAGCCAGATTTTTCATATTTCATTCTGAAATTTTTAATCGATCTTTTTTTATTAAACGGGATGAAATTATTTTTTGGGTACCATTTTGATACAATTCTCTTTTAGATATGAACCTGGCTGAAAATGTCAGCTAAGCTAACTGAACCATTGCCTGTCGTATGGTTATGCATGAGTACAGCTTAAATTGCTATGTTATTTTTATATTAATTTTGGAATATTTCACTCGATTTTACTCAAATAATTTCAGAGAAAACTATTATATTGAAATCATATCAGGGAATTAAATGTAATCTAGATAATCGTCCCTTTGAGATATACCAATAAAAATACGATGAACAAATATATGCGGTGCTTTAATCAGGTATCGATCGATCGAGATCTTGTGATTCACTACTGAAACACTGTCATTTATAACAGATCATACACTGAATTAACCGCTTTGTTGTGTCTTTTTCTATCTGCTAATCGAAACTCCAATGCAGTATTCTGTCTGCTTTATCACAAAACACGAGTTTTTTACCACTGTATCTGACGTCCTTACTTCTTATCATTTCGTATTTCATATAATTATTGATTTTTTTGAGATTTTTGGTTTTTTTTTTATTATTAGGTTGTTGGGAAAATAATGGCCGTTTGTAAACGTATACTTTAAAATACTATAACTCGCTTTAAAATGAAC
>JBBMOY011716954.1:0-13466 GCA_037951405.1 Platydemus manokwari | reverse complement strand
TTTAAAAAATGTTTTAAAAAATTCCTAACATTCAAATAATGAAAATGTAGTTTTAAGTATATACTTTAAATTATTTTAAAGTTTTACCATTTTAAAATTTTTAACTAATAGGTAAATATACAGACATGATTTAAGATATAAATCACACATCTGCGAAATGAAAAATATAACGATTATTATAACTAATTTATTGTTTAAATAATAGCAAATTATTTGCGATGAAACAAAATAAGGTGTGTTAATTTTAATATTCTAATATATTATGAAAAATATATTATTAAATAAATGTATAGAGAAAAGCTAGCACAGAATCTAATATTTTATCCGACGATTTGTCTAAAAAAATTAAAACATCATACGCAGAAGTTGATGAGTCAAATGCATTGATTTTGTCTACTAAAAAGAAATCTAACCCCAAGGAATCCAAAGTTGTCAAGGAAAACACGAAAGTATTGTCAAATAAACAGAGAAAAGTTTTAGAGAAAAAAATACGTGTCAAAGAACAAAAAGCTTCAGTTAGTTAATATCATTGAGGTCAGTTTATTTACAATAAGTTATAGATTAACGACTTGTATGCTGAATTGGAGCAATTCAATAAATTAAAGCCTGAGTAAGTTATTTGTTAGCTTTATAAATTTGAATGAATATAATAAATTAGAGCTGCTATTCAATCATTGAAGGATGATATGAAATCAAACCCAAAATTGTCTCGCACAAAGTAATTATTTAATTTTTAAACGAATTGTCTCTAAGTATAATAAATTCGAAAGATTATTAAAATAATTTTGATATTAGTCTAACTGAAAAGATTAAACCAGTTTCCAATAAAAAGTTAAAATCATGGGAGAAGAAAAAAAATCAAAATCGAGAAATTAAAGTAGACACAATCGAATCGCCGGATACTTCTGATTTTAGCTCTGATGATGATGATGATGATGATTTAGAAACTGAAACAAAACAAACAACTGATGCTCAGGTTAGTAATATTCCGAGCCAGGCAGTAGCATTTGAATTGGATTGCAACTCGAATACTGTAAATGAAAGCTCAAAAATTACCAGACCAATCGATGATGATGATGAGGAGGACAAACCAATTACATATTTGACGAAGTAATTCTTAAGTTTCTTTTCCAAGCCCATTAAAGTCCTATCATAGACCAAGACCTGTTTCATATGTGCTTGTCAATCGACCGGCAGAAGTTCAAGAATCTCGACTCCAATTGCCAATTCTTGCCGAAGAATCAGCAATCATGGAGGCTATAAATGAACACGATGTAGTTGTTTTGTCGGGAGCAACTGGTTGCGGTAAAACAACTCAGGTGCCACAGTTTCTGTATGAAGCCGGTTACACGAAAGGTGGTTTGAAAATCGGAATAACCGAACCTCGAAGAGTGGCTGCAATGTCAATGGCAAAACGAGTTGCTCACGAATTGGCAAGCGAGAGCAACAATCTCGTCAGCTATCACATTCGTTACGACAAAAAGTCGACTTGCAGTACACAGATTAAATTTATGACTGATGGTGTTTTGCTCCAGGAAATGAAACAGGTGAGTCGATATATTCAATATCTGTCTTTTGATTGGTTGATGATATCGTTAAACAGTATATTATATTTGATTTTAAGGGGATTTTTATTCAAAATGAAGACTAAAATCTTCACAAACAAAACATTATATTTTTGCTTATAATTCTATTGAATTTATATAATAATGTTTACATGTTATCCTTCTTAATACGTTATTCTGCCTTATAGAAATACTCATCACTTCACATTAGATACTTTTTTCAATACTTCTCTTTTATTTTTTTGATTTTTATTTTCTTTTTGTCGTTGTCCTAAAATTATACTTGTATCTTTAATCCTTCTAACCTAGTACTACTCTCCTTGGTATTTCTCTTATCGCTACTCCGCCTATTACATCCTTTCTTAGGACTTCTTTTTTAGCACTTCACTCATTGATACTTCTTGTGCTAGTCCGCTTGTTACTTCTCATTTTCGTACTTTTATACTTATCAGATTTTAATATCATTCAAAATTTTTAGCAAAAAATAACTAAATGCCATTTTATTTATCAGGATCCCATGCTCAACACATATTCAGCGATAATAATCGACGAAGCTCACGAACGATCAGTATATAGTGATATGCTTATTGGATTCTTGTCAATCATTGTCAGAGCTCGTCGACGTGATTTCGATAAAATGGAAAACAAAGACGTTGATAAAATGACTATCAGCCCTTTAAAATTGATTATCATGTCTGCTACATTGCGAGTTTCAGATTTCTCTGAGAACAGAGGATTGTTTCCCGGAGCAATAAGACCGCCTGTTCTCAATCTCCCAGCCAGACAACATCCCGTCCATATCAAATTCAACAAGCACACTCATAAGAAATATTTGGACGAAGCATTCAAAAAAGTGGTGGAAGTCCATGAGACATACCCGGAAGGAGGAATACTGGTATTCGTTACCGGTCAACAAGAAGTGCTCACATTGTGTAAATGGTTAAAAAGTGCTTTTCCAGTGACAGATAAATTTCTCAATAAAATCCAAAATACCGACCAAGCCAAGCCACAAACGAAAGAAGAGGAACTGATCAAAGTAAATCTGACAGAGTAAGCCAATGGGATGATATGAGTGTGTGTGTGTTATATGATATTATTGAACAGTTTCTCCATTATTCCTGCTGATGAGGAATGTGAAATGAATCCAGAAACGACAGTGAATGATGAGAAGGAATCTGATATTGAAGATGAGGATGACGATGATGAAGGTAGCGGTGTACGAGCTGATATTCAAAGCATTATCAATGGTGCTTACACAAATATCAATCTAGAGGTATCTCATATCTCTGTCACTCAAGGCATTAATAATAATGTTATTTATTTGCTTACAGAGTCCAATACATGCATTACCTCTCTATTCTCTATTACCGATCGATAAACAAGGTTTGGTATTCCAAAATCCACCTCAAGGTCAAAGATTGGTCGTAGTGTCAACCAACGTTGCCGAAACCTCGATCACCATACCAAATATCAAATACGTTATCGATTGCGGTATGGAAAAAGTGAAAAAATGGGATCCGATCACTGGAATCAGTCGATTTGAATTGGGTCGAATCAGTAAATCCAGTGCTGAACAACGAGCTGGTAGAGCTGGTCGTGTTGGTGCTGGTTTCTGTTTCCGATTGTACAGTTCGGCGGTATTTGAAGAAATGAAACCATTTGCCGATCCGGAAATCATTCAACGACCCATTGAAGATGTCGTTCTGATGTTGAGGAATTACATTCACAGCTCGATTCCCATTCATAAATTCTGTTTGCCCACCGTACCGTCAGAAGCTGCCATCAATAAGGCCGAAAAAATCTTGTTATCACTTGGAGCTCTAAGACAATTGAAACTGAAATCCGGCACATTCACTGAAATTACCGATTTGGGCAAATGTATGACTCAGATTCCTTTGAATCCACGATTTGCTCGCATGTTACTCATGGCCAATCAACATCAATTATTGCCATATGCTGTTGTCATGGTATCGGCATTGAGTGTGTCTAATTTTTTCTTATCTGCTACAACCAATGAGTGTGAAGCCGATGATACAAGCGAGAGAGGCAAGCTGGCTTACGAATTCAAGCGTAAATTCGTTCAAAAGGTATTTGGCATGGCTGTTGTGATATTTTGGACGAGTTTTTATGATTATTGATTGATTATAGCGGGCAGATCTGATGTTCGGCGATGTCAGTGTGCTTCTTGGCGCTGTGTGCGCACTGGAAAAGGTGAATTTCGAGCTGAAAGATGAAAGCCAAACCCGTCTAGTGGCTGAAGTGCACGGTGTACGTTGGCAAGCATTTTTAGAAGTGCGTAAATTACGCAAACAACTGACCGATATTTGTGGGTTTTTCTTTTAATCGAATGACAACCAGGGATTGACCAATCAAATCGTTTTCAGTGAACAGCAATGTGAAAAATCTCGATTTACAAATCACTCCTTGCCTACCACAACCAACCGCTACTCAATTCGAACACTTACGTCAGCTGGTATTAGCTGGATCGGCCGGCAATGTCGCTCGACGTGCTCCACCGAATTTATCGGCTCAGAAAGATCAGAAACAAAGACGTCGAGAACGTGGCATGTACCAGAGCTGTACCATTGATGTCCCGGTGTACATTCATATCGATTCAGTACTTAATCGAGAGAAATATGAATGGGTTATTTTCCAGGACATTTACACGTCCACTGTTAATGGCCAGGAGAATCCCAAGCCTTTTATGAGAAGTGATTGATTTTTGTCCAGCACAGAGAATCTTTATTCGTATTTTATCTATTTCAGATGTTTCTGTCATCGAGCCTCAATGGTTGCCGATTTTCTGCACATTGGACTGTAGACCAATGGGTCTCATTCTCAATCAGCTCATCGATGGGGACAACAGTCTGTTGCCATATTATGACGACAATCACGATTGTATGATGGCCTGTGCCAAGAAAATATTGTTTGGTCGACGCAATTTGGAATTGCCACAAGGAACTCGAATACCGCTCGTGGCAGGAATTTTGGAAGACGAAGAAAAACAAACCGACAGAATGAGGCGGTGGTTTGGAAAATTTTTCCTGGAAGGCAATGTGTTCAAAACAATGGAAACTTGGCGATCGAAATTCAAATCCACTTGCAAACCTGATTTGATTTTGAATCCCGTCGGAAAGTAGGCTTTCGTGTGGATTTTTTGGACTTTTAACAGTTTGCGTGGGTGTGTGTTGATGTGGAACCAAAATGCAATCAGCACAGGCGATCAGCCGTGTCCAGGATTTTGTCATGGTGATGTTGTAACCAATGATTGTGGTTTTGCTGTGTTTGTTGATCAAAAATCCTGAGATCGTTAAAATACGATATTTTATTGATTTTTAACAGTTTTAACGTGTGTGTGTTGATGTGGGAGCACGATACAATCACAATAAACTATCATTCGGGTCCGGGGTTTTGTGGTGATGTTTGTTGATTGGAAAATACAAACCAGTTGTCCATTGTGAAATTGTGAAAAAACTCACAATCGACAAAACTCACTATTTTATTGATTTTCATATTTTGTCGAATTTTTATATTTTTATTGATTTTTTATTTTTCAGTCAGAGATCAGAAGTGAAAAATATCCTAAAGGACATTTACGAATTGCAAATACCAAATAAAAAATCAATAACTGATAAGTGGAAGCAAGATCCGAAATGTAATTTTCATTAATATTGATGGATATTTTTAATTATTCTATTTCATAGATTTAATGAAATCATATTTGGAATGGGTTCTACCAGATGAACACGAGTCTATTATCGCCAGCTGGCCACCAACTGATTAAAAATAAAAATTTTTATTTCTCTTCCTTAACTGATTTGTAAATTGATTTAATGTTGTGCATTTATGATTTCATGAAACACAATGCCTTCATTATGATTGGATAATTTTTTATGGGTATTTCTGGTTTCAGATGTATTGCTTGTATTTTCAGCTTTTATTTTATTTAAAAATATTTTTGTATTGATTTACAGTTTTCATCATAGGATAAATTTTTTTGAAATTTCTCATCCACTTATTTATTTTAAATAGAGCTGATTATAAAATGGTATTGATTATATTTTTTATCGCGAGTTGCTTCTTAAATTGTGATTACAAGAGCTTCTAATTGGAAAATTAACCTTAATTTTGTTCTTACACTTACATGTCATAAGTTTTCGTTATTTCTGAATTATGTTTTACCTTGCGTTTTAGATTTGATAAAGTGGTTCTTTTTTATTCTATTTAAATTTTTCAATTTTTTAAAATTTGTATCAAAATTATTTCCCAATTATTCTATCATTGTATTTCAGATCTTTCAAATGAATCCATTAATTTATTTCTTCCGATACTCATTTGCAGATTTGCAGTTATTTAATTTGATGATCAAGAATTTGATAAAATATCCTCTGAATTAAAATTTTCAAACATTATTTATATCCAATTGATTATAGAAGAAATATTTCTTTAGTAATTTTTTAGAAGATTTTAAGTATTTGTTTTACAAAAAGACAATCTTTATGCACAAATGCTTCTCTGAAACGTCTTAATTCAGAGATTTCACTTGACCAATTAGCGTTAATATGGATTTGATAATGATAAAGAAGCACCCATCGTCAAAGGAAATTGCTGATATCAAAATATATAATTGTTATAAATGTTGATAAAAATAAATACTTAAAAAAATACTTTTCATGATTGTTTACTTAATCAATTAAATAATAACAATAAGAAAATCAAATAAGCTCAAGCGATAAATGAAATTCGCAAATAAAATTACGTAAGTTCATTGCATCATTAATCACGTGATAGTAGGTAAATGTATTGGAAATGTGTGCTGATAAATATCAATAGTAGAAAATACAAAAATCTGGCCACAACATGATGATGATTTGAATATCGATGTGTCAAAAAACCACACGCATGTGATTCAATGATATTTACCGATATGAATTCGTTATTCGAATTTTATACGGGAAATGGATTGAACTAGAATTACATCAGAATGCCAACTCTGCCGAAGGGATATTGTATGTTTACAGTTAACTACTTCACGCGTTGATTTATGAATTACTATGCCTTAAAATATCGAATACACAAACTATTGTAGATTTATATCTTGTGTTTAATTATAAAAGGATTTCAATAAAATTGCGCACCAATAATATTAACTATTGTTGAAAACTTCTTAGTTATTCTCGGTAAATAATAGGAAACAGGATATCATATCAAAATTGAACTGATTCTAATTATAGTTTTACACAAAAACCAGATATCATTTTTATTATCAGAATTAAAAATGATTTTATCAATCCAACGGCATTGAATGAATTAAAATTTTTATAGAGCAATCGCCCGTTGCAATCTTTTAGTTGTAAATATTCTGTCAAATATTTGGAAGGGATTTATTAATTCGATATATTTGTTAATTCCTATTTCTGTTTTGTAGATATTAAGAATATTCATAATGTAATAAATAAATTTAAAAATTCAATAAATCATTACATTTAAAGATATTTAGAAATCAATTTAGAAAAATTAATTGAGTTTATATTATAAATTTAGAAATATTCAATTGCTTCAACATATTTTTCATACATTGTTCGAATCAATGATCTTTATTTGAGCAAAGATATACATTCTATAGAGCAGTGGTCTTTATATTAATTGTGTTGCGACACACTTTACGAGTCCAAATTTTTTTGCGACCTATGAAATAATAACAAATTTTTGTAACAGCAAGAAATTTAAATATATTTAATAACAACGATTTTGCATATTCTAGCATAAATTATCAAATCTTGGCTCTATTTCGGTGATTGCTAGTCTCTATATTAATTCCCGATATTTAAAATTCGATCGATATTTTGTCTTAAAATAAGTCTGTCAAAAATGAAATTTCTCTCAATTCCACTTTTTGAAGAACACTGATTTAGAAGTACATTGTTTTAAAAACATTTCAATTTCTTTCATTGTCAAAATATAAATTTTTATCATTCACCATTAATAAAAAATGAACATCTTTTATCATTTAATTTAATTTTAGAAAACGTTTATCGATCGCTTTATTAATATTCAGCGATCTCGATTATTCTATAAGAACTGAAAAAATCTAACCATGTTTTCTATTCTTCCGACAAGTATAACAGAAACCTCGAAAAGATTTATCGTTTCCTACTAGCATAACAATTTCCAATACATTTATCGTTAATCATTAGAGATTAATAATCTAAATATAAGCAGACATGATTTTCGACATTTATAATTCAGTCTCGACGAATATTGAAAATACGAACACTTCATTACTGAGATAGTGATTCGTAAATTCGATTACAAAATTCACAACACAATTAGCTTTATAAATAATACAAAACTGCTTTTAGAAATTTTATTCTAAATTGACAATATTCATAGAAAAAAGAATTGCATAAACCCAATATATTTCACACGCTACCCAAAACATTATCCGGTAAACAATAACAACAACTATGAACAGTTTTAGAAACATTGAAAAATCTCAGCGATAAAACAAAATTTATTAAAAAAAATAAATTTAAATAAATTAGAAGTAATTCATGACCATGCGCTAGCTCCAATTTACATATTATAAATACCATTTATCGTACTGTAAAATGAGATCACAAATCGAATATTAGCCCAATACATCCTACGATTGCAAAATGTTAAACAGGATAAAAAAAATTCGAAGCTCAGAAATTTAAATTAAAATCGATCGTCAGTAAACAAAGCATGTCATGGATCTTGTGAAACAATTGAGGAATAATTATTGGAATTATTATAAAAATTCAAACACTATGAATAAAATATTCAACTAAAAATCAATGACAAACACAATGAAAAACACATATGTACATGAATTTTTAGGAATATTTCGAATATAAGCTGATATCGCATAATAGTGTGAACCGTGAAATTCAACGAGCGACAGTGACTTGATCAATACTTTTCATATGTGTCTTTAGAATAAAGTCTTTCTTTTGTTTTTCGATTTACTCTCTAAACGTTCCGATGATGATCGAAGTTCCAAATCCATTTCCCAATCTTTATGCAATTCTTCCCATTGAGCTTTTTCTATTTCGAATTTTGCTCTTTGGTCATCCAATTCTTTGCTTTGAGCTTCTAATTGAGTCTTCATATGTTCTTTACGCTTCTCCAGATCGAGTTCAGATTCTTTGAGCTTAATTGTTCGCTCCTCGGCCTAATTTAAAACAAAAAATAAAAAACAATAATTTCAGAAATTCGATATTCATTGATTTGTTTCATCCTTACAAAGGCAAACATTAATATGATTCGAGAGAAATGTAAGCTACATTTTATGAAATCCAGAGATTGTATGAAAAATTAATGAGAGAAATACAAGGACAGTAATAGCATAATGTGACTAAAATACCGATTGACTATATTTTCTGGCAATAAATTTATTGAACCAAATTTCGACAAAATTTTCTCTCACATAAAGGAAGAAAAAAAATAAATTGAAGATCGATAAGCATATTAGACAAACAGTTACAAAAAATTAATGAAAAACATTTCAAAAAACAAACCTTTTGTTCAAATAATTGTCGCATTTCTTCTTCCATTTTTTTAATACGGTTCTCCTGTTCACATTTCTCCACTTCTAACTGTGTCATGGGATCTTTACCGTCAGTCACATTAAAGTTACTATCTTCGGCAATTTTCGACATTTTGGCTACACGATATTTTTCGTACAACTGTTGACTGGTCACGTCTTTCAGATCCTGGTTAAATATTGATGAAATATAATTATTTCATGAACAATAAAAATGAATTTTGTTTTGAAAATCCCTTTAGATCCAAAATTAAAATAAAAAAATGTTCATATTATTGATTTCCAGGAACATCGTATATTTTTATAACCGAAAATGGAATAAATATCCAGATGTCTTGCCGTATACTAGTGACACGATAACGTCAGTACTACTACGATAATAAAAAACTAATAAAAGTGGATTAAATATACAATATCGAAAAAGGTACTTCAAAAAAGAAAATACCGCCTAGATTACATACAACATCTGGAAATTGTGACTTAATTACCGATAAATGTTATTTAAACTACGGTCTGTTAGAGGAATCTAGCATAAATGGCCAATAAAATCAGAGATTTGGTGAATGTCAAGCTTGTTGTGAGTTAAGTATTTTTATTATAAAACGAATAGATGTCATAAATAACTTGACATATACCGACAAATATCTATAAGAAAATAGAGACCTCACACTCCTACATTAACATCTGAAGTTACGGAGATTGTAAAGTTATCGATCAGATACATCTTTTCCGTCCAATGATATTCAAAAAACATATTTACGCCTAATACAAACATTGTAAGAGAGCGACAACATAATATTCATAACTTAATTCAACAGCACAAATCGTTATTTGCTCATCTATTAAATTTAATTTGTTAGATTAAAACAAAATAATTGATCTATTTTTTTACATCTGTGAAAGAATTCAAAGTAAAAAAAATTACCAAAAGATGTGTCCTCATGATCATATATTTCAAATAAATGAAATCATTATGCTCAGCATTTTCCACTTCGACATCACCCCACGGATAGCGTCTGCCACGAATCTATTAAAAGTAAATAAATTTAAAAATAAAATAATAATAATAATTATTAAAATAAAGCTGAAATCAGATAAAATCACTTCATAAAACCTCATCGATGTATTCAAGAAATGATGGCGTAGATATTGATTACCAATACTGGTTCAATGAACTGAAATACGATAAAGGAACCTAAATGTCACACATCATTTTTTCAGGTCAACCATACATTTATCAACTTGAAAACATTTCTTTATCTCCTAATATTTCGCTTTCTACAATGCAAATATTCTCTTCTATTTATATTTGACATTTACAAGATAAAAATGCTGCCATTCGCACATACAAGCCGAAAATACGAATCACGTTATCAAACAATTCTATATTTGTTACAATTTCCAGTTAAATTTATCATCCAAGATGAATCCACAAATACAATATTAGATTTGAAAATATTAGATGATCAAATAGGCTATTCCGATAATACACAGTGGCTTAGTATTTATAGGTAATACTGGTAAGAGCAGGAAGTTGACGTATTTGGAATGAGAAATTGTTTATATGTATTGTGATGCAAATACATCAATTATTAAATCAAGTCGACAATAACAATCCACACAGACGTAATAAAACAAGACTGGACAAAAATATATATATTTTTAGTGAACTTTAAATCAATAGGATAAGAATGTATATAAATATAAATCTGTAAAGAGAGTATGAAGCTTTATAATAAACATCACCATTTATCAGATGATTGAATTATACTGAAAACTTTGGAAAAAAAAACGAAAATAAAATTGTAAATATTATTGGATATATTATAATATAAAAATTATTTTATTAAATGATCTAATGAAAAATAGAATGAAGAGCATAAAAATATCGATTATCCATATTAATCCACCGACCAGCATGAGATATGTTAAACGATATATATTTTATTTGAATCACAAAAAAATTTATTTAATGAAATGGGATATTTTTAATTAATTTCAGAGAGTGTTGATTAAAACAATACCAATAAAAGAAATGAATTGCGAATAACTTTATTTATAAAATACTAACAAAATTATATTATTAATAATACAATAAAATTATTACGTCTATTAATTATATTAAACATTTTGATTGGTCGAAAATTCTAATATTATTATTATTTGAAGTTCAATTAAAAAATAATTAAAATTATTAATTAAATCAAATTTTGTTTAAATAAGGATAATGAGAGTTTGAGAACAGGTATTTTCCGCCTTATTTCCGGTCACCTGTATCAGATAGGAAATCACATCCACCATTTAAATATTAACTATCTCGCGAAATTCAAACACACCCTAGCTTTTCTTACACTTCCTATCGTTTACAAATTGTTCAAGGGTTCTTGAAATAATGACATCTACGCCAATACATCCGACAAAACTTGACGCACTGATAAAAAGCGGTATTTCAAACTAAAACTAATGCTCGACTTTGACCAGCCTTTTATTAAGCAATCGCTAAGACCAAGTGCCCTGCAATATTTCCATAATGGAAATGTTTTTTAACCAGAATGAAAATTAGGTCATATTATCGGAATCAACAAATCTGAGATGGGAAAACATAAATATTTCAATATTGAATTGGCCTCTTGCAACCAAAGGTAAGAGTTCTGTTTGAAAATATATCTGGATTAATAAAGAAAGAAAATGTGAATTTTAAAATCAATGATTTAAACAAAATATCAACCAAAATATTGGAGGGATGACGCAACACAATTTTTCATCAAGACTTGTCAAATTCTACTCGATTCTATGTCAAAAAGAATTTCATATATCATCGATAAAAGTGAAGAAACGATTTCATTTACAAATTCATGTATCAAAAATTTTGAAGAGAATAAAATATTTCTTTTAACCAAATCCTAATTTAGAATATTCGAATTTATCATAGAAATGATTCTCATAATTTTCCACATGAAAATTATGCATGAAAAAATAAATTTTTAAACGAGATGACTCTTGAATATATGTTCGCAATATCAAATATAATATCGTAATGTTTATCACTTATTGATTGATGATGACAAGTAAGGGATATTCGAAAATAAACCATTTTGTCTATCACACTATTCTATATCATTTATTTACATTTAATTCGAAAAATATATCATTTGGCTAGATGTCATTACTACATGTGCATGTATATATACGATATATTCATCATTATATTTTATGATTCTAATAATCTGGCACAATTTTTCAATATACAACACACAATCATACAAATTCATTTGACGGATTAAAAACCCAAATTTATTACACAATCTCATTTAGTTATAATTAATTTATTAATTTTTGTAACATTTGGAAATATAAATTATTAAAGATATAATAGATAAGATATTGTAATTGTAATAATATTGTCACGTGACATTTTTTATAAATTTATGTAATAAACATATAACCTAATAACAGTTCTATTAATGTAGGTAATATGATTGTTAAGAATCGTAAGTAGAATGGTGTGTTGATCAATCCATTGACAATCCCAACAGAAGGTCAACCGATAATTGACCATAACAGTCCTATTTACGTAAAGCAAATATGGATTCACAATTAGATGAGTTATGGAATCTCACACTCGCTTTGCTTAACATCACTCGAACTTATCGTTGGAATGCGAGTAAATGTTGGCGTTGTATTACAATTTCCATAGTGATAAAAAATATAATTATTATTTTATTTTTTTATATATAATTTTCAAAATTAATTACAAAAAACATTCAAAAAATAATTAACCGTCAATGTACAAATAAATGGAAATTTTCTACATGATAATATTTTCTATAATTCATAATTTGTTTACATTTCCTATGCAATCTCAAGCAATCTGATTTTTCAATTCAGAATTGAAAAAAACCGACACAAAAAATACCGCCACCGAAGAAAATCACCAACTGCAAACACTATTATCAAGAAATCCAATCAAATCGATCACCTTTGATCATTTGTAAAATAATGTTTTTATGAAGACTAAAAAAATTGTCAAACGAATTGCATTTAAACAAATATTAAAGATCTACTGGAATTAATAAATAAAATATAAATAATAAATATGAGTTGTTTAAAATGAAATTCATTGCAATATCATATTTATCTGATTTCTGACAAAGATTCCCAGATAGTGTGGGCAATTTTAAAATGAAGGGATTTTATTTTTAAATTATATACCAATTATAAAATAATTAATAAATTTTGAGGAGAAGATATTAAATTTTTACTAAACATTATTATTATTATTAACTATATTGACATGATATTTTGAAATCAATCGTGACATTTAATTGATT
>JBBMOY011715843.1:0-13471 GCA_037951405.1 Platydemus manokwari | reverse complement strand
GACTGCTTGAGAGTCTCGTTGTACACTTTGTTCTCGATTCTCGAACACCTTTGCAGCACTTCTAACTTCTATGATATAAATGTCTGGTTTCAAGGCAAGAGCGTTGGTTAAATAAATTTTAAGGGATTAAACTGGCCAATAAATGTACGAATACATACAAAGCTATTTCTTTGTGCATCTTTGATGTTTTTCTTAATATAAGGTTGTTGAATTATTTGTTGTTGTAAATAGGACACAGAATTATTGCAAAGGAGACAAGTTGAAATATAAAAACAATAAAAGAGACTAATATTCGCAATTTTGAAAGTGGTAACATAGTTGTATGAGATATAACACGAACTCAAGTTGTTAGATATCGATTTCTCTGTTTATATTTCAATCCTAATTGAAACTGAAATTGTGAATATAATAATAATTTGATAGTGTGATGAAAATAAACTGAAAAATGAGTTATTTCGATGTTACATTAATGTATGATATGGATTTTAAATAAAATCATTATAAAATTGTCAATGTTAATTTATTGTTCCGTGTGTGACGCAATGACATTTTATCATTGTATAATAAATTATATATTTAATAAGCAATTACTATCTCTCTTTTCATTACGAAATATTTAAAAATGTACAAAATGTTAGTCAACGATACTGACGAGAACATTGATTCCAAATGTCAAATCTGTTTCTTCCAATGTCGATCCGATATCGCTCTAATCCTTCCAAAATGCAAACACATTTTCCATTTCAGATGTTTATTTTTGAATAATTTACAAAATATTCCTCTCTGTCCCAGGTGTTCAGTGATGTATGATGATATGATATTATCTGGATCGTGCAACATTGAAACTCGAGTAATGATTAAAAACTACACGAATGACTATCGTATTGGTTTCAGCCATTATATAAATAATGAAAGAGTAGGATATAATTTTGTAATTGCAATATTTAATGTCAAAACTCCGATCATCGTCCAAATAAAAATTAAAGAAACAGAATTGGTTATTTGAGAAATTTAAAATAAAGTGCATTGATGTAGATGTTAGTCATTCACCAATGCTGATAATATTTGGCACAATAATATTGATGGATGGTTCATATATAAATCATTTGCCTTGTATGAAAAATTTAATCACAAAATCCCAAAAATAAACTTTTAAACTAAAACTTCCAGAATTATTTTGTGTCTGCTTTATTCATTAATAACTTATATCCTTTCAGTATACACTATTTAGTAATTATAAATATAAATGTTTAGAGATGACCCATCAAATAGTACACATAAGTATTCACTACCGATTAATATGCACATCATAAACTCAACGTTATCTAAATCATTCAAAATTAAAATCCAATCAAAATCGAGTTACATCTCTATATATTTAAGTCTAGTCCCGGATGTATTTTTGTCACTTCTGATTAACAAATTGTTATTTATTTAATATTAAATCGACATAATATTACACGTTAAAGCAATAATATTCTTTTATAAATATAATTTTGTTGGATATATAGTAATTTGGTTTGAATTGAAAATTATTTTATTGCTTCACAGCCATGATGGTTTCGTAAAATATAGTAACCTATTGAATTACCGGTGTTTCGTTATTTTTCATAGATTTTTCGGTATTTGTTTCACACATACATTTCATGTGTAATTTCGGACAAGTGAAATTCTTATTGTCTGTATTAATGCCATAATTATTCTTCCTTTCATAAAGTGCTAATTTAACTGTAGATTTCCTTCTGGTTTCTATTTTCTATAAATTATGTAATATCTGTGAAGCACATTGTTAAAACATTTTTGGAAAAGTTATTTTTTGTATTACTCAAATCATTTATTGACAATTAATAGAGAGCTGGTTGAATATTTTTTATGAGTTTCAACTCGGCAATAAATGTACTACTGTTGGCGTTTCAACATGATAGTAATATTTTATTTAGTTGAATTCACTATCTAGTTGACTATACTGTCCCAACGTATTCGAGATCTATTTTTATTAATTATTATAAATTTGACACCTGACTCCAGAAGGTGTGTTTTATAACTAGAACAATTAATAATAAAATGTATTAAAAGCAAATAGATTATACAATATAAATGATTGTATTATTACAAGTTAAATGATAATGAGAATAAAATATGAGCGATTTTTAAACAAATAACCAGGCACGTTCTGAGGGGTTTTCGATTTTAATTAATTAAAGTAATTAATTGTCTCTATACTGATAGAGCTGTTAGTTAAATTTTCTGGTCTCTTATGGATAATCCTGTAAGAACCCTAAATGTAGTTTTTGGAGGTTAGGCTTACTTGGTACTGATAATGAGGAAATTGAAGTTGATAATGATATTAGGGTTAGTAAGTCCAATGATACTTTGGCAGCCCGCAGTTTATTGATGATAATGCTAATGAGGATAATTCTGGATATAATAGTAATAGTGAAATAAGTGATTATTGGACTGAGGAATTTGATGAAGAGGGTAGTAATGGCTGTGTAAATGAGTACGGATTGTCGGATAATTTAGATTCTCCTGAAAATAGCTCTGCATACGTTAGTGAGATAGAGGATAGCAATGAAATAGAAATAAGAAATAGCAATGAAATAGTTGAAAATTACATTGAAATAGTTAACAAAGATGAGTTAATTGAGAATAATAGCGAAGCAGTTAATGATGAAATAGTAATAGAGGATAACATTGATAAGGAAATAAGTGAGAACGACAGTGAAGTAAATGGAGTAATAACAAGATTTGATATAGAGAATGAGTTAATAGAAAAGATATTACCATTAAAGGAAATGAAAGAAGGAAGAATATTACCGATTAAAGAAGTTGAAAAGATCATTGAGGACGAAAATTTAAAATTAAAAAAGCTACTGCCAAAGGAATTTAAGAGCATAGGATATAAGATAGGAGTAAATGAAAATGAGTTCGTTCAAGTTAGTTAATTCTATGTTGGTTATTTTGCTTCTTTTAAATTGCTCAAGTTCTGTGTTTTAATTTCATATATATAGTATTTTCAAAAAAAATTATTCTTTTTTCATTATCTGGGGAAATTTCACGATTATTATTTTTTGACAATGGGTATTTTAGGTTTATTATTTTTCATTGTAAGAATTTCCAAGCTAAGATTATTTTTTGTGGTTGCCTATTTTGTCATGGAAATATTATTTTTGATAAGGGAATATTTTATGAATAATATTTTATTATAAAGTTATCAAATATTTAAAAAATTTTCAATTATCAGCTTGATAATCTTTTATTCTAGATGAAAATGATTTTCTGTTGGAATTTACCATTACTAATCGGTCGAATATTTTCACTAATTATTAGCATTATTATTTTTATTTCATCATTAGTCATTAAAAATTTTATTATTATTTTCACCACATTACCAAGAAAATATATAAATGTTAAAATAAATACAATGAAATAAAAAATAAATAAAGATTACAAATAAAGGACAAGTATAAGTCAAATGAGGAAATATATAGTAGACACTTAACATTGTCAATTACAAAAATCAATGTTTTCTCAATAAAGTTTCTCAGATTTCCTCGAGTGTTTTATAGACTGTTGGATATCTTGGTACTGGAAAGTCTTGATTGGTGTTACTTTTCCATCATTGACAACTTCTGTAGCGATCCAATTGGTTGATCCAATCTTCGTAATAAGGTAGAATGGCTCGTATATACGATTTGGTGCTGAATTTTAAGTTGATTTTATTTATTTATTTATTTAACTTTAGTTGAACGAAGTTCAAGCTATTGTATTTGTTGTGTTTCGGGCTTGTTTTTGTTTTCAATCAGTCTCACATTATTAATGTTAACCATTGTGGATCACCGTGGTCCTAATCAGTCTCAATAGAGTTCTAATCAAGCCCAAGGTACAACCTATAAAACCTTATTTCTAACCTATTCACCTCGCAATTAAAACTATATTAAGATAGTAATGATTGACAACAATGATCCAAAAATGTCTTTAATTTTATCAGTCTTGTGGAATATATATATAAGAATAAAAAGAACATTAAAAACAAATAAAAATTAAATTTTAAAAATTCTTAGATTAAATAGAAAAAAATGAAAAAATTCAAAAATTTTCATAAAAAAATATTTAAAAATAAATAAAACAAAAGTTTTGTTTTTCTATATAATATTCTTTTGTTTAAACGATTTCAAGGTCACCCAAATAGGCTTGTATAAAGTACATGCATTTGACCGTTGTTCTACCATCAATAATAATAATAATTGGCAGAATACTATTGAAGGATGGTTTCAATGAAAATCGATTTCCTACAAAAGAAATTAAATTAATCATAAATTTAATTCACAAACGAAATCCCAACAGTGTTTACAGACCTTTCTTTAACAATGATAAACTTTTAAATTAAATCTTCCATAAAAATGTGTCGGTAATAATTTCCAAATAATTTCCTTAAGCAAAAAAAATCAATAAATAAATCACAAATTCACGACGATAAAGTTCCTAAAGAAAAATTTTACTTGCAAGTAAAAATCAAAGTCTATGGTTTGTTATAATTCAAGAGCAACTCAATTATGAAATCTCTCAACACAACGATGTAACATATGTTCCGTAACCTTAAGGTTTACTAAAAGTTTAAATACGAATAAAGTTTTCTGAAAATGATTTTCTTGTAGAAATCGTCATATTCTTTACAATTTAGTTTCTTTTATTGATGTACAAGTTGGTAGGTATTCAGATCAATTCTTAAGACCCTATCATCAACTTACTGAAATAGCACTTTTTATTTAAAATTATAATTTATTTCAACAATGATTTAGAAACTGAAATAAATTTAAAATATTAGTCAACTGTTCACAAGTGGATGCATTCACTTACCAGTAGTCAATATGTATAATATTAAATATTATTCTTAGGACAGCCTTTCAGCCGCGATAATACTCACTTTGATTAATTAATGCAAAAAGCCAGAGTTATACATAAAGTGCGAGGAATAAGGAAACTTTTATGTATTGTTCGCGGAAATATAATTGGTTTTATTAAGGCTTACATTTCAATTAAACAACAATAACGAGAATAATGTTGATAAATGGAACCAAAATAATAAGGAAAAATATATAGAAGATGGAAATATGCTTTTTTGTAGAAGATGAATTTTTATCGTCAACTTTCTCCAGTTCTTGACGTTGAATACTTTATAGCCGTTATAATGCACTAAATTTTATTAAATTTCATTATTTTCAATACTTTGTACTATAATTTTTTAAAGTGGAATATTTTAAAATTCTATGGACTTTTATTATGATTCAAGATAACTTTGAATAATTTTATCAAATATCATTTGTCATTTGAAATTGTTACTTGTTTTAATTTTGAATACACAGAAAAATGAATTATTTCGATGTTATATCAATGTTAATTTATTGTTCCGTGTGTGACATAATGACATTTTATCATTGTTTAGTAAATTTGATGTGTTTCGGGTTTATCTCTTTTTTTTGTTTTAGTAAAAAGACAACTGGTTTCTATAAATATTTTATTCTATTTTCAAAATCACACCATTTGTTTTTTAATATTAAAACAAGTCTCATTTATTTATCTAACTTCCTTCTCCCGTTGTTTTTGATTTCCTTTTTAGCCACTCAATTCTTCGAGGTTTTGGTTGTCCCTGGAAATCGAAAAGTACTTGATGTGGACTTAAAAATTTCAAAATTCTTTAAGGACCTTCATATCGATCTCTGTTCTTCTTTATCCTATGTGGTTCTTTCTTCACTAAAACTTCTTCTCCAACTGTTAAAATTCTACAACCTCTTTTCAGCATCGAATTTCTTTAGGTTTGTGACTACTGATTTTTCTTTGATGATCTGGTCGTGATGGCTTGGTTCATTTAATCGTATCCCATGCATATTAATTCTTCTTCCAAACAATATTTCAAAAGGAGAATGTCGAATTGAACTTTGATATTTTGCATTGACGATGAATTCTATCCGCAGCATTAATTTATCCCAAGCCTGTTTCTCTGATGCCATCGTTATTACCACCATGTCTCGGACCGTCGTAATCATCCTTTTGGCTAAGCCATTTGCCTGATGTTGGTATAGGAAGGTAAATTCTTGTTTTATTCCAAATCGTGTGCTAATTCTTTCATTTATCTTCCTTCGAAGACTCTACCATGATCACTGAGCATTGATTTTGGAGCACCATACCTAGATTTCCATTTATGGATTGTGCACTTTGCAATACTTGTTTAAACTTGTTGAATAAGTGGCACCTAGCTTACTAACTTACTGAATCTATCTAAAATAACCAACGAATATCTTGTTTTAGTCATAAATTCTTCAAAGTGCGCAACATCAACAACGATCTGTTCCAGAGGGCCAAACTCTTCCCTTCATGATCACTTTAGTCCGTCCAGTGTATACCTTTCCTTTAGCACAAATATCACAATTCCGTACTTCATTTTCGATGCTTCGTGACATATTTGGCCAAAAGTAATTTCTTTGAATATAATCGACCAAATTCTTATTACCAATATGGCACAACTCTTCATGAATATATCTCGAAAGTTTCTGCAAATAAACCTCTGGTACAACAATTCACTTCTTTTCATTCTCATTATACAATACCATATCTTCAAACAATTCATATTTATCTCAACTGTTAAAACATTTGTTTTTCTTGACCCTTGAATTGACTTCTGCTTCTGTTTCCTCGAAATCTATCGTGGGGAAAACTGTCGCTTCATACGGTGAGTCCAATAACGTTTGGATATCAGGTAAAGAAAATAAAACTTCTCAGTCTGTTCGTTTAATTTTTTGAAAGCTAAACACATCGTGATCGATCCATCTTTCTTAGGAACCACGACCAAAGTAGAGTTCCAAGGGCTCTTGCATGGCATTATGACATTGCTTTCCAGAAGATTTTCTATCAATTCTTGAATTTTGGTTTCTAAGTTTACTGGCTGCTTTCTGTGGTTTTGAGCAATGGGTTCCTCTTTTGTGCTTCACTAAATCTGTTAGTCCCAAATCAAACCTAGAAGCCATAAAAATTGAGCCATTTTCTTTTATACACCTATTCAATGAAATATCCTTCTTATCAGCAATAATTTTCAGTGCCACTTCGATTCTGTCTTGTTCGCTGTATTCCTTTCCTTTTCTACGTCCTAGGCATCAATTGATTTTATCCCTGCAAGGAATATTCCACAAGTCTTCATCATATCAACTCATCCGATAAATCCTGGTAATATTTCTTTTACTACAATGATCTTCTTTACTAGAATTTCGTTGTTCCAAACTATTGGGATCCTTATTTTCCCAAGACACGATTTGTGTGTATTGGAGAATACACGAGCCAATCGAACATCAGAATTTTTAATCTGCGGCTCTCCAATGTGCTTCAAATTGCTCTCGTTCATTACTGTTATTGATGCACCAGAATCCCATAACATTTCAATATGTGTACCGTTGCACTCAATTTTACTTCACTGTCTACCATCTGCTTTCTGATACATTTTTGAATGCTTTCTCTTCTTTCCGTCTTTCTTCTTTACTTCTATTCTATCTCTAGCTAATATATGTCCTGTGACTCTGATTAAGTCACAGAGAATATCTTATTTAAAATGGATTTAATTTTAATATCCGCCGTGGACATTTAAACTTCAAGTGGTCAAGCTCACCACAGCAAACACCAGCACCTGGTTTCAAAAAATCACAACGTGGTGTAGGTCTTCGTCCATAATCGTTGTAAAATTTAGAGGCAATAGCTTTCATTGATCTTGTTTGTCTCTCATTGTTTTGAGATTCAATGGGATTAACTGGTGCTCGATGATAATTCTTTACACCAAAATCTCTTTTCTACACTATTGGACTTTTTGGACACTATTGGTTTTTTGAATGAAGTTTCCTTCTGGAAAGTCTTCCTTGGGTCACTTTGAAATACCAACTGAGCATATGTCTCCTTGATGGCGTTTATGGGCTTTGTCGGATTTAACTTCTCAAAATTGAAAGCTAGCTCTGTTCTTCTATCGTCGGACATTGCAGGGTCGAGAGTAAATGACTCTTTCAATTAATTGCTATTTAGACCTTGCAGAATGAATAATCTTGAAATTTCTTCAAGAGTGTTTTTCTTGTCAAACATTTCCGAAACTAGCTTCTTTACCCGAAGTTCGAAACTGCGGTATTTTTGATCTGGTCTTTGTTGCATTGGTGTCAAACCCTGAACATTGTCGTACACTGTTTCGGTATGTAAAAATGTTTCTAAAAATCATTTCTCAATTTCTTCATTTGAAAGGGCCTCTCTGAAACTGCTGAATTCTTGCCACAGCTGTTCGGCGTCATCTCTTAAAAGCATGTCAAATGCAAATGATATTTCCATTTGATATTTCCATCTTTTTTAAATGCAACACAGATTTAGTGGTTTCTTAATAGAAGGGCATGTTCTGTTGTTTTGAACTTCAAGATATAGTTTTTTTATGAACGAGTTTTAATCGTAACGCTTAAAGGTTTAAAATTCTTACATTTCTATTTATTCCTACATAATTCTCATTTTAATATCTAAAAATTTCTATCTATTACCTATATCCTTGTAGGAAAGTTATTTAGGATAATCCTTTAATTAAATTCAATTTCTATTTCCATTGTCAATATTTATTTTATATAAATATAAATATGTGCACATTTCTATTAACCGCCTTCAATAATTATTAATCAAATTATTATTATCTTTGTGTTTGGGATCTGTGCCAGCAGCTGAAAATTAACAATTATATGATAATTATCAAACAATTGACATAATTTTGTATTTTTATTGATTGTAATACCCTGTAGTAATACATAAACAAAATTGTAATTATCTGTTTATTAAAAAGTAGTAATTAATATGAATGAAAACTTTATATTTTTATGTGTATCCTTTTTGGTCAAGGCAGCGGAACAAAATGTAGCGTTTTATTAATGTAACAATGTATTTTTAGGAACACTGTTCAAATTTCTGATAATTACATTTTATGTTCTGTTGCAATTAAAATTGTACCGTTTCATCATTTATGGTGTAATAAATTATTCCTGTTCAAAAGACCAAAGAACGGTTAATTAAAAAAATTTATTGATAATTATAATGTTCATAATAATATTGATAATTTATATTTAAATTCAAATTTATAATTGATTCTGGCATAAAAGGAAAATGAAATAATATAAAAATATTTTTGCTAATAAAATTCCATAGTTAAAGTTAAATATTTTACATTAAAGGGAAATCCACGGGAAATAATATATTTATGTATCGAAATAAATCATTTAAGCGTATAGAATAAATTTCATACAAATAGATGTTCAGAACATTAGAACCTGACCATTAAATTACTGAAACCACTAGCTCGTAGTGCGTTTATCAATTTTATGAAGAACATTAATATTCGATTGCTTGTCAACAGTATATGCCATTTGCCATTACCAAATAGTAAGTTCGATTGTTATATAACAAACTGATTAATATTTATAGTACTTATCGTTTATTATTCGACTATAGAGCTGTGCTCATAAGGCACAATTTTGAAAGTAGCATTGGTTTTGCTCCGAGAGAAGGTCGTATTAACCGCTTTTGGTCTTGAATCGTAAGCTAGCCTTTAACCCATTTAACCCATTTAACCCATTTTTATTAGTTGTTATATTAGTTGAATAGTGTAGTATTGACCTGTAATTTGTTGTTAAATATTTAATAAACATTTAGTGTTGCAGGAGTTAAGTTGTTGATAGAGGATTGTATAATAAATAGGTTTAAAATATTGAGACTGATAAAATTAGAAAACCCTTTAGATCATTGTTGCCAATCAATTCTATCATCATATAGTTTTGACTGCGGGGTGAAAATAATTACAACAATAATGTTTTATAGGCTGTACCTTGAGATTGATTAGAACTCATTTGAGACTGATCAAGACAACGGTGATCCACAAAATTCAATAATAATAAATTTGAGAGTGATCAAAACAAAAAAATACCCCAAGCCCGAAACACGGCAATTGTAAAAATTAATTTTCATCAATTTTTATCACAAAATTATCGAATTGTTACAAAAACATATTGATACATTTTACCTGATAAAATAATTGCGACAATTCAAAAATGGTTTATAAAACCTTAATTTATGCTTAAGACAAGATTATTACAATTGTTGCTAAATATGCACTGATACATTTTGATACACTATGCATCAATACAATTGTTAAGTTTTGAATGTTACAAAATTTTTGGATACTTTTCCAGTTCTCCAACATTACTGGGGGGGCAAGATAAGCATGTTCTCATGCTTTGGTCTTTTAGTGCACGATTCTTCAAAATTCTCTGATGTTTTTCTTTTCCTGATGTCTTTATGTCTCTTTTTACTGACTCATTGCCACTTAACCAGACACGAATTCCTTGGCTAACGGATTTTGTGTAGAATTATACACAATTCCTCTTTCTGTATCTTGCCGAGTAAATTCATCCGTATCTTGCCACAATTGTTTGAATTTTTGTTGATTTTTTACTCGCTCCATTTTTACTTGATTCTAACGATAGGTTTTGTTCATTATCCAAAGTTAATTCTTATTCTTCACACTCCATGACTTTGTACTCATAATTGGTAGTTATCATTTCTTCTTGTTGTGGTTGAACATCATTGTTATGAATGATTAACAAATACTTTTTCCCTCGATCATTATCCTTTAATTTAATTATTTATATTCTTTAAAATTTTCTTTCTATAATTTCGTTCTTTTTCTCTCATACATTTATTCTTCGGTTTATTTTAGCTTACATTACTGATTTCGTGTTCTGATCACGGTGTTTTCTGTTAATTTCTCCTTGTCTACCCATTCAGATAAGTTGGCGGCTTTATTAATTATCTCTCTTTCTTCTTGATGTACTTTCTCGATCTGGTTTCCTCACTATAATTTTCTTTATCTTGCTAACTTGTTCTTCTTTATCTTTCATAAATATCGATTATTGCATTAATTTCATCATCGGGTTTTCCACACTGAGGCATTTTTTCTTAAAAATTGCTAATTAAATTTCCTGTATTTTTTTGTTCGGATTATAATTATTTCTTTTTCATTTCCTCTTTTACTGTTATTGCTCCCTTAATGTCTCTAATTCCAACAATTTCTGCTAGAAATAACGATAGTGCTTCAAATTTATTTTTAAGATCGACTCCGAGGAGGATTTTTTGTCTAATTAATTTAATCACCTCCTTTCTGGCCTCATCGGAATCAATAGATTCTCTTATTTTTACTTCCTCGGTATGATTTTCATGACTTTGGTAATGTTTAACCTCAGTTCTGGGACAACAAGTCTGACTCCAACTCATCTTTATTTTGTTCATTTCTATTACTGTCAATTGAAGTCTGACTCATTTTTGGTTTTTCTTTCGGTTTTCCTAATTTTTGTTCCTCTTATTCCTGTTTTCTACCTAGCTGCTCATCCTCACTACTATCCCCTTCTTAGCCTTCCTTACTATATCAATAGCTAAACATGAATCTTCTTTGTCGGTCTTTATGTATTCTCCTATACATTTCAATTCTGTCATTCTTTTGCCCTTAAACCTCATCCGTACTTTAACTTTAATCTTCTCCAACTTCTCCGGCCAATCCAATATTATCAATATTATAATAGGTTGGACTGATGTAGACATATCTAACTCAATTTTCTGTTGCACTTGTTTCCCCTCACTGTCTTGAATTTCCACTATTAATTTTCTTAACAATTTCTTAGGAGTTCCTAACCGAAAGACTATATCCTCCACAAAGGTATATGCGACTGTTTCCGCTTTTTGATTTTTAATTGCGAAGGCATTTGGCCATTTTGTTAGATAATCACAAAATACTATAATATATTTGTTACCATTTACGGTTTCTGGGAATGGTCCAACTATATCCATGGCTGTCATCTCCATAGGAGCTAAAGGTATTGTCATGGGTATCAATGGTGCTTTGATCGGTCCTCCGGTGTTTCGTCTAGTTATACGTATTTTACAGGATTGCACAAATATTTAACATCTTGTTCCATTTTAGCCCAATAATATTTTGATCTCAAACTCGATAGTGTTTTCCTTGAAGGTAGATGTCCTCCTAACGCGCAATCGTGATAATGCATTAAAAGAATATGTCTATGTTTTTCCGGCACCACTAATAATATGTTGTTGCCATTATAATATTTCAATAAGTTTTGCTGTATAAAATATCCTGGTTGTGTAAGTTGTTTGGGATCGTTTAATTTCAGTGTCGTTTTCCTGATCCTCATAAAAAGTTATTATACATAAAACATTTTTCACCACTTTTAGTAAGGTAAAAAAAAGTTTGCTTATCATTAGTTCCTTCTTCGATTTCGTCTTCTTTAATTCTCGACAAGGTATCCGCATTTGCATTTGATTTTCTCGATCTATACCTAATTTCAATGTCGTATTGTTGAAGCGTCATGTCCAACCTAATTAATCTAGTGGCAATGTCCCTATGATTCATGAGCCATTTTAAAGGATTATGATTCGTATACAATATAATTTTGTGTCCTAATAAATATTGTCGAAAATGAGTTACTGCGAAGATAATTGCTAACGCTTCTTTTTCTATAGTTGAATAATTTAAAGCTCTGCTGGCATATGCGATAAGATGATCCTTTTCTCCGTCATCCTGTTGGCTTAATATAGCACCGATAGCAAATCCGCTTGCGTCCGTCATTATAATGAAGGGTTTTTCATGTCGGGATGCCGCAGTATTGGATCGGTGGTTAATTTTTGTTTTAACAACTCAAAAGCTTCCTGAAGTAGTTTCTGCCATTGAAATAATGCATTTTTCTTTAGCAGTGTATTGATCGAATGTGCAATGTGTGAGAAGTTTTGTATGAATTTTCGATAGTAACTGGCAAGTCCAAGAAAAGATCTCACTTCATCAATAATGGTTGGGACCGGAAATTTCAATATTTTACCTATCCTTTTCTAGAAATAATATGACCGATGTAAGTAACTTCCGATTTTGCCCATTCACATTTTGAAGTTCTGATTTTCAAATTTGCGGATTTCAACCTTTTAAATACCTTTTCTATATCACATATATGTTCTTCAAAGTCTTTAGAAAAAATGATAATATCGTCAATATACACCATTGCATGTGCAATATCCATTAGTATTAAGTCCATGGCTCTCTGAAAAATTGCTGGTGCTCCCGTTAAACCAAATGGCAAAACACTGAATTCAAATAATCCGTCATCATCTACAAACGCTGTTTTACATTTATCATCTTCTTTAATCGCGAATTGCCAATACTATTTATTTAAATCAATAGTTGAAAATATTTGAAAATTTCCTATTTTATTAGGTTGTTGGGAAAATAATGGCCGTTTTTGCATTGCATATTTAAACTGTTAATATTTAACTAAAACCATTAGCAATTATTGATGTATTATATGTCATTTTAAAGCGCGTTTATTGTACTTTCTATTCATAGTAAGCTTTCCTT
>JBBMOY011714733.1:0-13473 GCA_037951405.1 Platydemus manokwari | reverse complement strand
AAATTCCTTTAAAATATGGAGATGATCATTACATAAAAATATGAAGTCTTAAAGTGACTATTTTCAAAGGTCATGCTTACATTTTTCACAGTGTACCATTTCAAATAACAATATTTTATATTAAAATTTCAGAATTCAAAGCAAAATATAAACATCAAATTTATAAATTATTACTATTAGTATTATTATTTTTATAAATATTGTTGTTATTATTTATATCATTATTACTAGAAGTTTAAAAATCTCGATATAATATTGCTTTATGTTTACTTCTAAAATTGGTTGCCTACATTCAGTATCATGATAAGCCTACAAAATTTACCGGCCTACGATTTAGTAAATAAAATTATTATCAATTTTCTCTAATTTATTTCAAAGCTTAGTAAAGAAATATGAAGTTAAATTGTTGGTTGTTAATTGTATTTGCCACGTTTGTTTCTTCTACGAAGATTTTCGAAGAAATAGAAAATTCCTGGAATGTAATTTCCCATCAACCATTTTCTCCTATCCGTTATCTTGCGTCAATAATTTGTTATCATAAGGAGAAAAATTTGGCAATTAAATGCGAGTTGGAGCACTACAAAATAGATCTAGCAATAGATCTAGAAAATGCTCAGAGAAAAATAGCTTGCTCAAATAAAGGTGATTTGATAAACTCGCTTGAAAAATGTAGAGAAATACCTGCAGTTGAATGTCTCTTTAAAAGTAAGTTAATCAACTGGTGCGAAAATCGATTCAACGAAATTAAAATTAAAAGCATAAAATTGCATGAGGCAGTTGAAAATAAATGTACTGATTCATTTAAAGAACTGAAGAAAAATTGTTCAAATGTAGATCGGGGAACCAGGAAAAGTATGAGACAAACAATAACGGAAGAATTCGATATATTAACTGAATCTCGAGATGATGGTAGAAGTTTATCGGAAAACTATCGAACTGATGAAAAGCCATTCGACAAAGAAATTAAACAAGTTGCTAAGCCAAATAGTAAAACAATAAGAGTGGGATCTCCAACGACCAATAATAGCAATTTGACATTATTTCGAAATAAAGAAGATGAGAAAAATCAGCAAGACCGTGTTTCTGTCAATGAAACTTTACTAGATAATGAAACGGAAGACGAAAATCATTCAAAAGATTATTCTAACTCACAAAAATCTTCTAGTAAAACAACAAATGAGAAAAGACTCTCAAGCCATACTTTAAATGACAAAATTTTATTGAATTCTAAGAAGCCATTAATTGATAAACGGAAAAATGAAAATATTTCATCAGCTATCCTTTCTAATGTCAAACCAATTGATAAAAATAACAAGGGCAGTTATCCATCTAACGTTGTGCGGAAAGTGAAACCAACTGTCCATGTAAAATCATCAAATAATCAGAAGAATCATAGAAAATCATTAATTAACGCAAATTATAACGTCAAGCATATTACTGAGAAGAATTCACCGAGTAGCATTCTTACCTCTAGACCACTCGATAATAAAAATCTATCAACCCGTAGATCAAACGAAAAAAAACCAGCAGCATTATTGAAAAAGGAAAATCTTAAAATTGTTAACAATAAGAAGGTATTAAATAAAGTGTACAAAGAGAAGCCATTGATTAAAATTAATGGAGCGAAAGAAAGTAAATTGAATGACAGAGAGAATAAAGATCGATTTTCTGATTCTATAGATAAATCTAATCGTACAAGATTGACAGATGGTGCCAATAGTAATTCAGTCAATAAATCCGGAAAACATTCAAAACTTGAATATGCTAACAATGGAAAACAAATAAAACGTAAACTACAAAATTTAAAACCGTTGGGTAAAATTTATAGAAATATCCATCCATCAACAAACAGACTTTTGAACTATGTCAAGCCTTTGATAATAGGAAAAGCTCCAATAGTTCCGAATATATTACGACAATTGAAAGTTTATCAAATAATGATAGATTATGTGTTAGGAAAAATGTCGTTGAATGATTTTAAACATAATTTAATTCAATTATTTCCATCTTTATTCAAAGAACATGCAAAAACCCAACGGGGATTATCAAATATTGCTCAAACTTCTACCGGGTCTGCAAATAAACCAAAATTATCAGCAACTAGTTTTCATGACCTAGATAAAATGAAAAGTATATTGAATCAAGGAATCGGTCTACGAGGTATTTTTAATAAGGTTGACTATGACATATTGAAAACGCAATTATTGGCATATTATATATTTGGGTATAACGAATTCGATATTGAAAACCGTGTTTTACAGACTTTTATCAATCATTTATTTGAAGGACATGAATCCATGATTGATGATTCTACACTTTTAGCGATCATGTCAAATTTAATAGATTTATACAAATTTGGAGTCGACAATGGAAATTTAAATATAAGTAAAAACGACCCATTTAACTTAGAGTTATGGATTGAAAATTGGACACCGAATAAAGTTCGCGAGTTAGCGATAATATACGAAATTGCTGAAAAATTAATAGGTCAACAATTTTGGAAATTAAGCCCAAACAATAATGATTATCATTCTGCCGATAATGAGGAAGATTCTGACGAAGAATTTTTGCGAAAAATATACAATAACAAGAAAAACCATGAAAATATAAATAAATTCAATAAACTGTTGGCCAAAAAAGGTGATCGGAGAAAGTTTTGGAAAGAAAATAAAAAATATGGAAAAAATTAAAAATAAAAAATATTTTATGGGATGAAACTTCTGGTGACATCTAAATATTGTATGTTCTAATATTGAAATATATTTAATTTCTTATTAGATTTTATAATAATAAAAATAAAAAAACGAAACTAAACATATTAATTAAGGTAATAATAATTACATGATTTTTTTTAACATCCTAATTTGTAATTTGAATTAAAAATAATATTTATTGAAACAGTGTTGCAAAATATTTGTAATCAACTTAGAAGAATACCGCATGAATTGGATTATTGGATATTTTCAGAATTATTATAAAATCTAGGACCCAAATAAATGTGATTGCAATGCATTAAATTAATTTATGAAATTTTTAAACGAAATTTGTACTTATTAGAGGTTAAAACTTTATAATTGATTATATTACCATGATTTGATAATGGGTCGAATATTCTCATTTTCAACTGATCAGTATGATACAATATTCATCAATAGCGTGAGATATTTAATAGAATATCAATTTTTTGCATTTAAAATAACTTAAAAGTTAAAGCGATTATTATTATACCAGGTATGTGGTATGTACTATAACAGAGGTGGTCAACTTTTGTGTACCTAAGATCGACTTTTCATTTGAATAAGATCTCACGCGATAGACTAAAATTGGCTTGAAGATCGACCGGTTGGACACCCCTGGCATAAATGATAATAAAATTTAAACATGTTTAAGAAACCTAGCATTTATGCAAACAATAGCACATTTATACTATAAAGCCTCAACATTAGTTATTTCATCACCTGTCCTGGTAAATATTAATTTAGTTTTAAGATGAGGTTATGTCAAGCATTTTTAATGGTTATTATCAACAAATATTAATAAGCCTATTCAGAAATAGTACAGTAAAGTTGGATTCAGAAAAAATAGCAATTCCTTAGTTAAATAACTTGCAGTAATAAGAGATGAACTAAAATAAGTGTCATCATAACACCCATCATAGATTCTACTCTGAAAGTATGTGTTTGGAAATGATTTATTTTAGATTACACTACAAGTTGAAGAGGCACTTATTTAGTAATAAAGCGTTCGGCTGAATAGAAAAATATTTCTGGAATATCTGAATAATCCAGAAACTTTGTGGACAAAATTAAAATTATTTTTCTCTTTATCGAGTTATTATAATTATCATTGATGATGATTTGTGTTGATTTAATAAATCTGATTTCAGACAATTTCGTTCAATTTGTTTTGAGAAGCGAAGAAATGAAATATCAGTCTACTTGAAAAATTCAAACTTGTGAATTGTGGATTGAAAATAATAGAATATCAATAATTCTGAATCAATTTTTATGGGATCACTTAAATTTTGAGATTTTCTTAAATGATGTAAATAATATTAGGATATTAGTTTTAAAAAATGCAATGATTGCTCTTATCTATCTATTTAGGAAATGAGAATACCAGTTACGTGTTCCAGTTGTTGAGTGTGTTATAAAAACGGGCAAAATAACCTTCAAATGATTATAATTGAAAATGCACAAATTCGATAAGATTCAGATGCTTTCCAGATAATATCCATATGTATAACTCCAAAATCAATTGATGCACACCAACAATTGGCACCAAACATTCAGATTTTTCTAATAAACCGTGGTGAATGAAAAGTAAAGCCTTGAGACATCAAGTGAACACACATGATAGGCGTATAAAATGAGTTGAATCTTACTAGCATCCGCTAGTCTTTCTTGATGAACTATTACCTGTCGCGACTTTTATATGATTTGCTAGAAACTAGTTTTTATGGTTGTTATCTTTGACGCTGTATAAATTTCGGGTTCTGATCCCGTTGAGTTTTGATTATTGATTTGATTATTGGGAGTGTGATTCCGCACCATGGTCGTTTGACTATTCAGTCTTTTGTATGATATTGTAATTTCGAATTATAAGTTTGTCATTCAGCGCTGGTAAATATTGATAGCACAATAAAATTTAATATATTAAAACAATTATCAATTATACATGGTAATACTTGGTTATAAATATTAACATCAAATTTAGAATTTATTTTTAAAAATTTATTATGGTATTTTAAAATATGACATATAAGCTATTAAGATTTTACGATTTTCGTTTATTTTCATTAATTTAATGATCAATGAATAATAGATTCACTAAATTAGGATATTTAAATCATCAGAAATATCTTGATAATATATAATCAACACCTATAATCAACATATAAAAATCTGATCTGTTGATACATAATGGAACGAAACCATTGTTTTTTATAATGCATTCTGATATCCATTTGTTAATGTTCTATTCACGCTTCAATTATTTATTATGGTTCATTGAAAACACAACGGATGTTTTCTCAAATATAATAGCAAATGAATTGTTAAATATTTCTTTTAATAATTTTTCCATTGTCCACCTTTAAATACAATAATAATTAACTTAATAATTAGAATCGATTAAGATTTATTATTGATATTGATTAATTGACGGCATTTCCTGAGTTTAGTTATAAATTTAAATTTGGTTTTCTAATCACATTAATTAATTAAATTTTCTGTGCATTAAAAAAAATAAATTGACAAATAATTTCAATATTATTATTAATTTTAAATGACGATAATAAAATTGAGAAACTATTCTTAGAATTCAATTTTTAGTTGTTTATAATGTTAAGTGGTCGAAATATAAATAAATAAATAATTTTACCTTTTGCTGAAATTTAGTATCATTGCGGCCCTCCGCAGTGCTTATAAGTAACCGGGTTCTGAGACATAAAGGGCTTGTTTATCTCTCGGAGCCTTCAAGAATGATATCTGCAATGGTGATGATGGTTTTATGGCTCGTATAGTGTCCTATTTCGGTGTTCCATGGGACTCATCAGTGCTTCGGACCAGAGACAGATAGGACTAAAAGAAATATAGAAAATAGCTATCCGTTTATATACTCATTTAGAGACCAATTCATCAATGAATCCATAACCCTGGATTACTTTATTATGGCTAATAATTCACACAAAGCCCGAAGGGTTTGACGCATTATTGCCGTCAGGACAAATCGCGTTGGAGTACGAAAGCTTATAGAAATTCAGTTAATAATGGATTAAAAATTGAGCTGTGACTATGATAGATGAGTTTGGCTGAATTAGATAATTAATTAAAAATAATAATTATATTATAATTTATTATTATTATTATATGATGTACATATTATCAACTAAAAAATATTTGAAAAATATTGGATAAAATTACACAAAATTTTTGTTTAAATTCATTACACCATAAGTATGTTGGTAATATTTTATTTTACATTATATTTTCATGTTTTAGGGTGCTGAAGTGCGTTCGCACTACGCTACCCCTTTCAAAATAGATTCCGTTCTTTAAATTTATTGTTTTATTCAAATAAACATTATTATTTCATTTTGTTTTAATTCAGCACCTATTTAGTTATATTTCGCATATATAACAATATTCATTGAAAAATAGTAGAATGAATATTATCGATAAGTAAAGAACTATCTATACGATAACATTATATAGCAAAAATGTTTTCAGTCTTTCTTCTGAAACTTAAAAGAAGTTGTAAAGATTTATTAGATAAGAAAGATATTTCTCTTTCTTAACTGGTAGTCAGTGGAGAATAATTTTTCGTCGTACAATTCATTTTGCTTTAGTCCAATCCGAATAGAACTTGAACCCATTGGTTCGCTGTGAATATTCTTCAAAATTCTCAATCGCAGTTCATCGAAAATTTGTGCTAAAATCTATAAGAATAGGAAATAATAACAAACATTAGCAAAACCCATCTTCTAGGGAATTTTCTCTGATCTAAAAATTAAATGCAAAAGTATTATTAATTCTACAGCCTATAAATGATTTTTAACACATGGTTTTCTCCATGGCGAGGTGAACTTCGAAACCACGACCATGATCACACATAAAACTTTATTAAAAGATGTAGAAGACTATACTGTCTCTCAAATACACCCTATAAACAACATATACTGATATCGCTTTTACGTATGTATCCGATGATTTAGTTTTTTTGTCAAAATATAAAGTTAATTGTAACCTGATTTATAATATTATAAATATTTTAAAATTAATTATAAAAATGGTAAATTTTTAAATTTAAGATACCGTAATCACCTAAGTATAATGCCAACCCAAGTATAATGCTCCCCCTACTTTAAATTTAAAAACTGGTATTTTTTGACAAACCCAAGTATAACGCTCCCATAAGTTTTCAAATTTTTCTGTTAAAAAATTAAGATTTTTTGTGAATAAAATTTTATTTCAGACAATTACATTTTCTGCAATTCAATCAGAAATTACTTTGTTATCAAGGTCCGAAGCGATTTTTGTCTTCTACCTTAGGCTTAGGCCATGTCTCTTTATGAACCTGTGGACCCAATTTAGAGAGGCCTTGAAACTTGGATCTCTCTTAGCTAAATCTTGAAATTATTTTACAATATTTTTATCAACATCATATTTCACTAAATTTTTTTCCACCGGTCTCGATTGGGATCTCAATGTGACTGAAATATAAATTTTTTAATTTCATCATGTTTTCATTCACTGGACTTCTACTATTAACTAGAAAAACCTATGAATCAGAATTATTCAACTCAAAAATAGGAAAAGCTTTGAATCTCAAATTAAGAAATGGAAATTAGAATAAGTATGATAATCGTGTAGAGAAAATAAAGAAATCACTAAGAGTAAATAACTAAAATAACTAAAATTAAGCCTTAAAATAATACATGTACTGATATTAGTGTACACAAAGTTGGATGAAAATATTTGATATTCACTCTAAAATTTTAGTTTATCAGATATATAACATTAATCATTTCTGATATAAATCTAACCAACTTATTTAATGAATAGTAATAGCCGTCATTTATTTAGAGGAAACCTTTTATTTGTCAACTACATTTTACAAGTAATCATTAAATGGATTTACAATATCTTATTTAATCCTTATTTATATCAGTTGTTTTCGAGAAACTTGAGTTGTTTTAGGTGAATGGATCATGTCTTCTAGATGGTTAATATTCAGGAAGCAAAATGAGGATTTATCAGAAAAGGTTCAAAATACAAGCTTCAACAATTCCACAAAGGAAGGCATTGATTTAAAAGAAATAGATATTTTACCAATTATTGTGAAAAAAACTCAAACATCTAATAATGATATAAGACAACAGTGTCAAGCTTGGGTTATTGTCAATTATCCATATATGCATTTATTTCCTCCTGACTTGGAATTAGAAGTGCCAAAGAAAATATGGTGTCCTCTGAAACTAGATGAATCAATGCCACAAATCGAGAATCCATCAAGTGGTTTCCAAATTAAAACAACTAAAGTCACAAATTTTGTAAAAAATATAACCTCAATATTTAGCGATAGTTTAGAAAAAATATCTGGTAAACCTGATTTAAGGACTTTAAATTTAAAAAAGGATTATCTATCATTAACTAATAGCAATTTGGCAACTAAACCCGAGGACATACTGAAAACCAGTTCTTCAAAGCTAAATTGCAAGCCAAAGCTTAAAGAAATGAAATCAGATCATAAAAGACATCACCATCATAAGAAATCACCAAAATCAGATATGAGTAACGAAAATCTAAGTCCAGATTTTAATGCAACATGTAATATGGATCCTAAAAATATCATTTTAAAGCAATTAACTAAAACCGATAAGAAGAATTAAGATAATAAATATCCATTTCTTATATTCAGATGTAAATATATATTGATCAATTAATATTTGTATATCTTTAATTCACCAATCACTATTAATTAATTTATAAAATTTAATTATATATTTTATTCAAATTTTTGGTTACGTTCATTATGTGATATATATTCTTTTATATCAGGGTCAAATAAATAAATATTATTATTACGTAATTTTTATCGACTGCGATAAAACTTGTTTAATAAAAGTATTTACCGATAAATTAAATTAACGATAAAATGATAATTGTAATAATAATATTTAATCAACGTTTGTTTAAATACTATTGCTACACACAGTGGTTGTTTAGATAATTGGTCTTCACACTTTGTGTTGAGACCACTTTACGAGTCCAAATTTTTTGGTGCCCCCTCTTTTTGAAGAACACTGGTTAAGATTGTTTCGCACAAACTAAATCACTGTTAGTTAAGTTAAATTAAATTAAATTTTTTAATTAACTCTAAAATTTAATTGTTATTGTAATTCAGAATAATAATATTAATTGTATGTATAAATTGTAACCACATTGCATTTATTATGAATGAGGGAACATTACAACACAAATCTTAGTTGGTACGACTTACGATTGAAAAAACAAGAACAGGAAAATTGTTAAAGCTTCAGAAACAAATATCTACACATAATAATGTTTTGATTACATATTAGCACGGAATAAAGAATCAGTGTTAGCCAGCTATGTGATAGCTCAAGAAATCTATAAAACGCGAACCTTGAGTTTGTTAAACAATGTACACCAGATGTAGTAGACATTTGATCAGAAATATGCATTTAGTGAAAAAAGTATATCAAAAATGACAATTACTCAAACAATGGATTACATTGGAAAAAATATTCAAGCTCAGTTACAATAAAATTCTAAAAAATATTGTGGCTTCTTTACTAGCTCTTGATGAAAGTACCAATATTAATTTTTGATTCATGGTAGTACACAATATTTCAATGTACCTGAAGATCGCTTATGTTGGGGTCTTATGAAGGTAGGATATAATAACGAAATGAAATCGGATTAGAATTCTGGTGTTATAAGTTAACTATAAATATACTTAGGCTATTTTGTTCCCAAATCAGATGTTCCCAAATCTTGCTCGAATCAGATACGTAAGAAATGTTCGAATCATCCTCTTATAATAAAAGTAATAGTTAAGACAAAAATAAATAGGTAAAATACGAGCTTATCCGGAAAAATATGAAAATAAATTATTAAATAAACGAATACAATAAAATAAATCTGATTTTAACATACACTTCTAGATACAATTATATTGTGGACGGCTAGACCCTTCAGGAGAACAGTCAGATATGCCCAACTAGTTGGCAAGACACCCCTGTGGTTAAAAAAGAAGGTGAGAGATAATAAAGTAGATCCTAATAAATTTAGAACAACCACACAGCTATTGAAATACCTGTGGGCGCGTAATAAAAACATAAAATTTTACTCATCATAGTTGCAACAATGTAGATAGCCAAATTCAAAAATTGAAATAAAATGGAAACGTTTCGCTGTACTTTTTTGAACAATAAAACGGAGTCGTTCGAATAAAACCGATTCGTAGGAATGCTTTGTGATTAATAAATAGATAAAACTGGATGCGCTTGAATTCTTCGTTAATAGTTTCTTGACAATAATTGCTTCGTCTGAATTTTTCTTCGAAATAATAAAATTTGAATCGAGAGTAAACTTTTGAAAACGAATTGAATAAAGCGCGTATAATAAAGTGCAATCAAACTGAATTTGCTTGTCCTTATATATTGATTTTGTAGGTAGAATGCGTTGCATCAGTGTGTTGATTTTTTGTCCTCTTTTGTTTCCAAATTTAGGAGCTCTCTAGACGTCATGTCTAAATTTAGCAACACCTTTCTGTTTTTAGCTACTTGAGTTGCTAAATTGACCTACACTATTTTTAGTACTGACGTGGTTACTAAAAATAGATTTTTGAAATTATTTCTTTCTTTTGATCTGCCTGACCTTAAGGTCGTTTAAACAAAAGAATTTGATATAGATAAACAAAACCTTTGCTTTATTTATTTTTAAATAATTTTTTATGAAAATTTTGAAATTTTATTCACTTTATTTTTTCTATCTGATCTAAGAATTTTCAAAATTTAATTTTTTATGTTTTTAATATTCTTTTTATTTTTATATATATTTATGCTTGTATCATATTTTGATGTGTCGGGTAAGACCGGATTCCACACTTTTCATCAATCTCCGGTAGGAGATCAGAAAGAAAATAATTAACCGCAAACTCCAGAAAGTCTAAATTAGTGATCCTCTTCAGTTTACATTTCGGGGTAGGAAGCCATTTAGACTCTCCATCGATTTTTATATAACACTTCAGGTCACAACACATGTCACTTTTAAAACCATAGTTGTATATTGTAAATTACTATTATCATTAATAAAAGTATTCTATCATTTGTTGTTACTATTTATAGTTAGTTGTGAGATTCTTGGTGGAAACATCAATTACAGGCTTCTAACTAATTATAACTATCTAACGGTTTGAATAATCGAGAATATCTTGTTTATTTAAATTTAAAATCATCATCTAATTGAATTCCATCGACTGAGTGATATCAGTCTCTGTAGGTCTCTTCAAAAATCCTCAGGTCTGACAATAATCGAATTTCTGCGCAAATATGTTTACAATCGAAATGAGACACTGAGTATACAGTTGATGTTACAAAAATTGTTACCCTAATATTCATTGATATCAATTCACTGATAATGAATATACTATAATTGCATCTATATCATAAATTTTCAATACAATTGTATATTAATACGAAAATATAATAATAACAAAACAGGAAGAATAGACTGGACTATGATTGATATTGGGACAGTATTGTATACAGAGGAAACAACTCTGAAAAAGCTATTCGGAGCAAAAGAATCAAACTTCTTCAAATCATTATGCCTTGTTAGTTTTACTAATATTATTTTAGAATATTGTATATATTCGGATAGAAATTCAAAGTACTTCGTAGTCTTATCCGACCTCACAATTCATTAACATGTAATTCTAAATTTCTCAATGCTCTTTATTTTATTATATCATGGGTTATAGGAAATCTAATGATGATTCGAACAAAAATACTGTAACACCTCACCTTAATTAATCAAATGCCGACAAATCAAAATTGTTTTAATGCATCAAGAATTCAACAATCAAATGGAGAACTTGGTTTCAATTCCGGAAGCACGCGGAGTTAATTATTTGACTATTAACAATATCTTTGTCATCGAAGAAGTATCTTTATTCGTATCAATAACAAAAATAAATGCTTAATATTTATATATTACTATTGAAAATCGTTATGAAATAATAGATTAATTAAAATGGCATATGAAGGTAACTGATAAATAACTTAAAAACAAAAGCTTGATATTAACAATAAAGATTACGCCTACGGACACGCAGAAAACAACACATATATAAGCAGTTCGATTCAAAATGGTCAAAATACAATCACAACACATCCGATCCAATTATGAAGTCGTAAATTATTAAAGAATAACCATATTTTCTGTCGATGGCCAGTAAAATCAATAAAAACTGCATTCTATTCGACATTTGGAATTTTATCATATTAAATTCCTTATAGTTATAATCATAATTAGTGGATTTGTCATAATTTATTAAAAGTAACTATTGAATTATTGACCATTCATTTTTCTTATCGCACTGACAAAAGAAACTATTAACATAATCAGTTAGCACATCTCGCTTAATTGAAATTTGATTTTGTGACTCTTTTTCGATGTTAAACTAATTTCGGTCAACAACATTTGTATTATCGAGTTTTATTTTTATTTGCTGCATTTAAAGTTTCGTAAATTCATCATCTGTTTAATGTTGATTGACCGTATTTACCAATGCATTTAAAGTATAAATTTTAGAACATGAATAAATAAATAAAATAAAAACATGGGTAAATAAATCCCATGATAAAAAAAATGGATTAAATTAAATAAATTTAACAATTGATTTTTTTTAAAAATAACCACACAATGTTTTGAAAAAAAATCACAACATGCTTCAATTTCTTAAATTATATAAATATCTATAATTAATTACAAATTAATTAATTATAAACATCTATAAAAAGTAGTTATTATTTAATAAAAAATAAATCATCAATAACAAAAATAAAACATTTACATAAAATTCACAAGATAAAAAACGATTCATTTTTAATCTTTTCGCGTATAAAACTTATCTGAAAAGCTTCAATCAAGAATGGTTTAAAAAGTTCACCCAACTCTTTTCTATCACAATTTGTGCCATAGACAAAATTCAGGAAATTTCCAACAAATGTTAGACAATCATTATCATTGATTCTGTAATTCGAAGAGTTCCAAACTGTATTCCGCAAATTTAGAGAACATTTTTCAAACCAAATCGAATCAGAGATACACAGATTAAAGTACTTATTTAAATATTTCAAATCTATAATAATACTGTCTTTCCACTCTGTGCACGAAACACCACGGATTGTAAAGTCCAAGACATTTTTGTCAACTATAATTCCGCAATGAACTGTGGAATAGAAGGAATAATTTTCAAAATTTCCTCCATGTTTAATCGCAATACCACTATTGTGTGAGTTTGTATTTTGTAATAATGTTACTTCATATGGAGGTATTAAACAGCTTTCAATGGATTGCATACAAAGTGGACATATTTTGTTTCGAGAAAAGTTATCCACTGACGTATAGATTTGGACTTTGAAATCACAATGTTTGAAGCAAAGCAATTCCATGTATTACATAGAAAATACTTACTGAATTATAAATTTAATAAATGTCATTTAAAATAAAGAAATTTCAAAATTTTCAAAATTGAATTAGTTTAAAACAAGTACTTAAAAAGTAACTGCAGTTTATTTTGTTTTAACAAATTTTTTGTTTAAAAGTGAAATTTTACAGATAATAGTATCATGTATATATTAATAATTTTGAGTAAATTATTGATTATTTCAAATAATACTATATATTATTTAACGATAATTTAATGTGAATTATATTT